>JACEEZ010010478.1:24127-39127 GCA_016584305.1 Chionoecetes opilio
CCCCACCACCACCACCACCATCACCATCACCACACACCACCACCTACCACCACTATCACCATCACCACATCACCATCACCATCCCACCACATCACCACCATCACCCCCACCACACACTACCCCATATCACCCCACCACCACCACCATCACCACCACACCACCACCATCACCACCATCACCACCACCACCACCACCGCCACCATCACCATCATCACCACCATCACCACCACCATCATCACCACCATCACCACCACCACCATCATCACCACCACCATCACCACTACCACCATCATCACCACCACCACCACCACCATCATCACCACCACCACCATCACCATCACCACCACCACCATCACCACCACCACCACCACCATCACCATCACCACCATCACCATCATCACCACCACCACCATCATCACCACCACCACACACTGATAGTTTTGGCGGCGATCGTTCTAGTGGCAATGCAATTAACTCAAAATGGAGAGAGAGGAAGAAGAGGAGGAGGAGGAAGAGGAGGAAGAAGAGTACGGAGGAAGAAGAGTACGGAGGAAGAGGAGGAGGAGGAAGAGGAGGAGGAGGAGGAAGAGGAGAAGGAGGAAGATAAGTAGTGCGTAGGAGGAGAAAGAGGAGGAGGAGGAGGAGGAGGATAAGTAGTGCGTAGGAGGAGAAGGAGGAGGAGGAGGAAGAGTACGTAGGAGGAGGAGAAGAATATTTATAGTTTTCATTATAAAAGTGAGAACAGAGTGATCAGTATAACTATGTCATCATCAGCATCATCATCATCATCATCAATATCATCATCATCACCAGTACAATCTATCTTATTTGCACTGTCAATATAACTACTACTACTATTATCATTAACTACCTCATTATTAACATTATCATCATCATTGTTAAGCGAGTCTGTTTGCTTGTTTTACTTTTTTGGAGCCAGTCCTTTGTGATGTAAAAAAATAAATTGTAGCTGCATGTATTAATATTCCGTATCACTATTAAACACTAACGAACATAATTGCTCTTTCGACCTTGTAAGTGCGCCGGGGACACCTCGATTTCACGGTGGGGGGGTGGGGGGGAAGGGGGAAAGTTGGGGGAGTGAAGAGACAGTTACGATAGAGACAGATGGAGGAATGAAGGGAGAGAGGAATGAAGGGAGAGGTAAGTTGGTTGGAGGGAATGTAGAAGAGGCATGGTTGGCATACCTATTTGGACACCGACACATACATCTTTACGGTGTGTGTGTGTGTGTGTGTGTGTGTGTGTGTGTGTGTGTGTTGAGGAGGACGCATCGAGTACTTGGGTTAAAATTTACATAATGGTTTGGTGCACAGCCTGGGAGGACACGCCGAGTGGCTGCGTGAGTGACCGACACACACCAGGCTATTCTCCTTGCTTTATTCTCTCTCTCTCTCTCTCTCTCTCTCTCTCTCTCTCTCTCTCTCTTTTGTTCGTAGGGCATCACAGTTAAGTAAATTTAAACACTGTCAATGGACGGCCTGTCACACCGCCCCGCAGCCGGGCAGACAGCCCCGCGGTGGGGTAGTGACAGACAGACAGGTGACCAGGCCACAGACCTCTCTGCCCCCCACCCACCCACCCCACCCGCCCCGCCCCACCCCGCCCCGCCCCGCCCCGGGTACTCACCTACGAGGACGGGCTGCTGCGAGAACTTCTGTATCGTGATGCCCAGCAGGGCGCCGTAGGCTGTGTGTAGGCCGTGCGCCAGCAGGTGGACGGCGGCGGCCACGCCCACCACTACCCAGCCCCAGCCGCCCTCGGGGTAGTAGTGCTGCAGCAGGGTGGCGCGGGTGTCGCGTCGCCGCCGCCGCCGGGCCCCAGCACTGACCTCGTGGACCACCTCGTTCCCCGCACCATCATAGAGTACACCCTGCGGCGCCCCCGCACACTCGCCGCTGTACACCGGCAGCGACTGTGACCGCAGCAGCCGCTTGCCGTGATGCGGCGCGGCGCGGCCCTCGGGCATGGCGGAGCACTGCTCGCACCTCAGGGGGGCATCGCGCCCCCGGCTGGCGTCGGCAGCCTCACCTGACGGGCAGCACCTTGGCGCCTCACCCCTCACATCCCCCCCCGGGGAGCACACGACGCCGGTCACCACGTGGAAGGCCCGCTGGGCAACACCTGCACACACGGCCGCTCTCTGCGGCGGCTGACGGCCAACTGTGCACACCACAGCCATCCCCGCCGCCACGCCACGCCACGGTGCAACCCCCCTGCCCCTGCATGCTGCCCCCCCCCCCCAGCCTGTGTGTGTGTGTGTGTGTGTGTGTGTGTGTGCTTGTGAGAATGGGTGACCTATCTCACTTTTATCCCAAAGTTTTGATCCGCGAAATTACAAAGCTTGCGAAGGGAGACGGATAACGATGGGGGGGGGGGGGGAGCGTGCGAGGAGCGAGGCGAGGGAGAAGAGGACGCAGAAGAGGAAGCGAATAGGCGAGAAACGCGAGGAAGTAGGGGCGAAGGAGGGGAGGGAGGCATCAATCAGGGAAGATGACCAAAGTGGACCACCGTACCCTGCCTCCTATAGGGGTGAAAGGAAGAAATGGACGCAGCACCACCACTACCATTACCACTACCAAAACCACCACCACCTTTCCAACCACACCAACCCCCAACCACCACCACCAACCACACCACCACCACCCCTACCACCCCCCCCAAAACCACCACAGGACGAGGACGAGGATCAAGATAAACAGAATGAGAGAATCAGAGAAGAAGTGGAAGATAAGTGACATGGAGCAGGAGAGGAAGAGTAAGAAGAGGAGGAGGAGGAGGGGGGGAGGAGCTGTAAAGTGTCGGCGGAGGACTAGCTGACAACCGCACTGAACGGACGGAAAGCTTCGGCAGTTTATTCGAAGCCAAACGAAGCTTCAAATCGGGAGTGAGTGAGTGGCTGAGTGAAATCTCTCTCTCTCTCTCTCTCTCTCTCTCTCTCTCTCTCTCTGAACTTGGTCTTTGGAAGTTTTTTTCCCCTTTTTGAAGGGGGGAGGAAGTGAAGGGGAAATAGGGGGGGGAATAGGCAGGGGAAAGGGGGGTGTGTAGGGGAAAAAGTGATGGGTTTAAATGGCAGGATAGGAAGTGGGGGGGGGGGTAAATGGTTAGATTGTTAGTTTAGTGCATCATTAGAGAGAGGAGAGAGGGGGAGGAGAGAGATAGAGAGAGAGAGAGAGGAGAGAGAGAGAGAGAGACAGAAGAGAAAGAGACAGACAGGGAAAAGGAAAAGAGACAGAAGACGAAGAGAAAGAGACAGACAGACAGAAGAGAGAAAGAGACAGACAGAGAGAGAGAAAGACAGACCAGACAAGAGAGAAGAGACAGACAGACAGAGAGAGCAAGAGACAGACAGACAAGAGAAGAGAGATAGAGAGAGAGAGGAAGAGAGAGAGGAAGGGGAGAAGAGAGGGGAAAGAAGAGAAAGAGAGAAGAGAGAGAGACAGACAGACAGAGAGAAAGAGAAAAAGAGGAGAGAGAGACAGACAGAGAGAAAAAGAGAAGACAGACAGAGAGGAAAGGAAACAGACAGACAGAGAGAGAAAGAGACAAGACAGACAGGGCAGACAGAAGAGAGAGAGAGCAGACAGACAGAGGGGAGAAGAGACAGAAAACGGAGAGAGAAAGAGACAGACAGACAGAGAGAGAAAGAGACAGACAGGGCCAAAAGAGAAAGAGACAGACAGACAGAAAAAAGAGACAGACAGGGCAGAGAGAAAGAGACAGACAGAAGAGAAGAGAAGACAGAAAGAGAGAGAAGAGACAGAAAAGACAGAGAGAAAGAGACAGACAGACAGGGGAGAGAAGAGACAGACAGACAAAAGAGAAAGAGACAGACAGACAGAGGGGAAAAGAAAACAGGGGCAGACAGAGAGAGAAGAGACAGACAGACAGAAGAGAGAGAAAGAGACAGACAGGACGAGAGAAAGAGGGCAGACAGACGGGGAGAAGAAAGAGACAGACAGACAGGAGAAAGAAGAAAAGAGAGAAGAGACAGACGAAGAGAGAAAGAGAAAAGACAGACAGAGAGAGAAACAGACAGACAGACAGAGAGAAACAGACAGACAGACAGACAGAGAGAAAGAGACAGACAGAGAGAAAGAGACAGACAGACAGAGAGAAAGAGACAGACAGACAGAGAGAAAGAGACAGACAGACAGAGAGAAAGAGACAGACAGACAGAGAGAAAGAGACAGACAGACAGAGAGAAAGAGACAGACAGAGAGAGAAAGAGACAGACAGACAGAGGGAGAAAGACAGACAGACAGACAGAGAGAGAGAGATTAAAAGACAGACAGAGAGAGAGAGAGAGAGAGAGAGAGAGAGAGAGAGAGAGAGAGAGAGAGAGAGAGAGAGAGAGAGAGAGAGTCATTTCAGAAGGGAAGGAAGGACTTAGGAGCAAATGGGAGGTGTGCGAGTAATTATGAAAAGGAAAAGAGGCGAATTAAGCGTAAATGAAGAAGTCAAAAGGTGATTACGGAGAGGAAAGGAATAGGAATGAGACCTAAAATGAAGACCTAAAATGAAGACCTAAAATGAAGACCTAAAATGAAGTTAAAATGAAGACCTAAAATGAAGACCTAAAATGAAGACTTAAAATGAAGACCTAAAATGAAGATCTAATATGAAGACCTAAAATGAAGACCTTAAATGAAGACCTAATATGAGACCTATAGAATGAAGACCTAAAATGAAGACCAAAAATGAAGACCTAAAATGAAGACCTAAAATGAAGACCTAAAATGAAGACCTAAAATGAAGACCTAAAATGAAGACCTAAAATGAAGACCTAAAAAGAAGACCTAAAATGTAGACCTAAAATGCAGACCTAAAATGCAGACCTAAAATGCAGACCTAAAATGAAGACCTAAAAAGAAGACCTAAAAAGAAGACCTAAAATGAAGACTTAAAATGAAGACCTCAAATGAAGACCTAAAATGAAGACCTAAAAAGAAGACCTAAAATGAAGACCTAAAATGAAGACCTAAAATGAAGACCTAAAATGAAGACCTAAAATGAAGACCTAAAATGAAGACCTAAAATGAAGACCTAAAATGAAGACCTAAAATGAAGACCTAAAATGAAGACCTAAAATGAAGACCTAAAATGAAGACCTAAAATGAAGACCTAAAATGAAGACCTAAAATGAAGACCTAAAATGAAGACCTAATATGAAGACCTAAAATGAAGATCTAAAATGAAGACCTAAAATGACGACCTCAAATGAAGACCTCAAATGAAGACCTCAAATGAAGACCTCAAATGAAGACCTAAATTGAAGACCTAAAATGAAGACCCAAAATGAAGACCTAAAATGAAGACCTAAAATGAAGACCTAAAATGAAGACCTACAATGAAGACCTAAAATGAAGACCTAAAATGAAGACCTAAAATGAAGACCTAAAATGAAGACCTAAAATGAAGACCTAAAATGAAGACCTAAATGAAGACCTAAATGAAACCTAAAATGAAACTAAATGAGACTAAAATGAAGACCTAAATGGAGACTAAAATAAGACCTAAAATGAGACCTAAATGAAGACCTAAAATGAAGACCTAAAAAGAAGACCTAAAATAGCCTAAAATGCCGACTAAAATGACAACCTAAAATGCAGACCTAAATGAAGACCTAAGAAGACCTAAAAAGAAGACCTAAAATGAAGGACTTAAAATGAAGACCTCAAATGAAGACCTAAATGAAGACCTAAAAGAAGACCTAAAAAGAGACCTAAAATGAAGACCTAAAATGAAGACCTAAAATGAGACCTAAAATGAAGACCTAAAATGAAGACCTAAAATGAAGACCTAAAATGAAGACCTAAAATGAAGACCTAAATGAAGACCTAAAATGAAGACCTAAAATGAAGACTTAAATGAAGACCTAAAATGAAGACCTAAAATGGGAGACCTAAAACCTGAATGAACTGAAATGAAATAGACGAGAAAAAAAATTATGAAGGAAAAAAAACAGGATAGGACTAAAAATATCCACAAAATAATGACAATGATGATGATAGTTGTAATGATGATAACTATGATGATAACTATAACATAAATAACAGTAGTGATAATGATAATGCGGAATAGAAGAAGAAGAAGAAGAGGGGGAAGGTGAAGAAGAGAAGAGAAAGGAGAAGAAGAAGAAGAAAAAGAAGAGGGAGAAAGTGAGAAGAGGAGACGAGAAAGAAGAAAAAGAAGAAATACAGAAAAGAAGCAAAGAAGAGAAAAAGATAAAAGAAGAAAAGAAGAATAAGAGAAAGAAAAGAAGAGGGAGAAGAAGATGAAGAGAAGGAAAAAAAAGAGAAGAGACGAGAAATAAGAAAAAAAGAAAAAAAAGAAAAAAGAAGAAAGAAGAAGAAGAGGAGGAAGAAGAATGCTGATACTAAAAATAATCATAACTTTTATTTGCACCGTAAGCCTGTTAACCTTTTTTCATGGTGAGGCCATAGACCATTTCTGCTTTTTTACGGCAAGGGGGCACACACACACACACACACACACACACACACACACACACACACACACACACACACACCACGCACGCACGCACGCACGCACGCACGCACGCACGCACGCACGCCCACACCACACACACACACACACACACACACACACACACACACACACACACACACACGCACACGCACACGCACACGCACACAGACAGACAGACAGACAGACAGACAGACAGACAGACAGACAGACAGACAGACAGACAGACAGACAGACAGACAGACAGACAGACAGACAGACAGACAGACAGACAGACACACACGCACACACACGCATACACACACACACACACACACACACACACAGACAGACAGACAGACAGACAGACAGACAGACAGACAGACAGACAGAACAGACAGACAGACAGACAGACAGACAGACAGACACACACACACACACACACACACACGCACGCACGCACGCACGCACAACACACACACGCACACACGCACACACACACACACACACAACACACACACACACACACACACACACACACACACACACACACTACAAAGACAATGGAACAGGTAAAAACGGCTCAAAAACGAGAGAAGTGGAAAAAAAATGTGAAATGAAGAAACTTGAAAAAGATCACAACTATTCAACTATCTAAAATTAATTATCTAACTATTTACATTACACAAAAGTTACAGAATTAGGGGAAAATCTAGAAGTTCTTATTAGATTTTGTGTTCTTTTAATTGAAGGAAACTAATAAAAAAAATGGCAAATGAAGACTTAATTGACTATTAAACTATATAATTAAGGAAATTACACAAAAGTTACAGAATTAGGGAAACATTTAAAAGTACTTATTATATTTTGTGTTCTTTTAATCGAAGGAAACTAGAACATTAATTGGAAAATGTAGACTTAATTTTAAGAATCATTTTACGTTGAAATTCTGATTCGGACAAAAGTGAGATTTTTAAGAGTTTACTGAAGGAAGAATCTGTTTATTTTTTTAAGGAGACATGCCAAAAACAAGGGTAGGGTAATAAAGGGTATTTAAGGGATGCAGTAGACTAAGGAAACAGACGAAAAGGGTGTTTTTTAAAGAGAAAATGACATAAATAAAGTAGGTAAATAAAAGTTTGGAATAAAAAAAGGAAAAATAATAGTTAGTTAGTTAAGTTAAGAGTTAGAGTTAAAGTTAAAAGTAAAGTTAAAAGTAAAGCTAAAGGAAGTTAAAGGGAAAGTAAATATAGCTAGTAAATAAATGTAAATAAATTGAAGTATGTAAATAAATTAAAGGAGTTTTCTTGATAACTTTCTGTAAGGTTTCGAAAAGGAATTAATATAAAGGGAATATTTTGGGATGGTTTCTGAAGAGATGTCTATAGCGAGTGGTTTCTAAAGGGTTATGAAAAAGGTAAAGAAGAGGAAAACAGTAAAAAAAGGGAGGAAAGGGATTAAAAATGGTTTCTAAAGGGTTATGAAAAAGGGAATGAGGACGAAAGCAGGTGAAAAAAGGGAAGCAAAGGGATTATAAATGGTTTCTAAGGGTTATCAAAAAGGGAAAGAGGACGAAAGCAGCTGAAAAAAAGGGAGGAAAAGGGGTTATAAATGGTTTCTAAAGGGTTATGAAAAGGGGAAAAGGGCAAAAGCAGGTGAAAAAAGGAAAGCAAAGGAATTTAAAATGGTCTCTAAAGGGTTATGAAAAGGGAAAGAGGACGTAAGCAGTTGAAAAAAGGGAGGCAAAGGGATTACAAATGGTTTCTAAGGGGATATCAAAAAGGAAAAGAAGAAAAAAGTAAAAAAAAGGGAAAGAAAATGAATTAGAATTGGTATCTAAAGGTTATGAAAAAGGGAAAGAGGGCTAAAGCATTAAAAAAAAGGGAGGAAGAGTGATTATAAATGGTTTCTGAAGTGTTATGAAAAAGGGAATCAAGAGGAAAATCAGTTAAAAAAAGGGAAGCAAAGTGATTTAAAATGGTTTCTAAAGGGTTATCAAAAAGGAAATGAAGAAAGAAGAAAACAGTTAAAAAAGGGAGGCAAAGGAATTAAAATGGTTTCTATAGGGTTATGAAAGGAAAAGAAAAGAGAAAAGAAGAAAAGGAAAGGTCAAATTAAAAAAAAAAAAAGTGAAAAGAAAAAAAAAAAATAAAAAAAGGTAAGGAAAAAGTGAAAAAGAGCAATTATAAATGGTTTCTAAAGGGTTTATGGAAAAACGAAAAAAAAAGAGATAAAATCAAGTTGAAAAAAAGGGAGGCAAAAAAAAGGGGCAATTATAAAATGGTTCTAAAGGGTTTTAAAAAGGGAATGAAGTAAGGAACAAATAACAATTGTTTTGAAAAAAAAAAAGGGAAGCAAAGTTATTTAAAATGGTTTCTAAAGGGTTATCAAAAAGGGAAAGAACGAAAAAAGTTAAAAAAGGGCAAGTAAATGAATAAAAAATGGTTTCTAAAGGATTATGAAAAAGAGAATGAAGAGGAAATCAGTAAAAAAAAGGGAAGCAAATGGATTACAAATGGTTTCTTAAGGGTTATCAAAAAGAGAATGAGGACGAAAGCAGTTGAAAAAAGTGAAGCAAATGAATAAAAAATTATCTCTAGATTGTTATCAAAAAGAAATAAGGGCTAAAGCAGTTGAAAAAAGGGAGGCAAAGGGATTATAAATGGTTTCTAAAAGTTTATGAAAAAAGGAATGAAAAGGAAAACAGTAAAATAAAGGGAGGCAAAGGAATTAATAGTGGTTTCTAAAGGGTTATGAAAAAGGGCAAAGATTAAGGAGCACGAAAAAAGTTATAAAAAGGGGGCTAAAGCGTGAAATAATAAAAAGGTTTTGTCTAAAAGGTTTATGAAAAAAGGAAGAGAAGGAAAAGCAGTAAAAAAAGGGAAGCAAATGGATTCATAATGGTTTCTTTTAAGGGTTTATAAAAGAAAGGAGGAGTAGGGCGGAAAGCAGTTGAGGAAGGAGGAAAGATGAAGCGAAGTATGAAGGAAAGATGGCTTAGGTTGATAAAGCAAAAAGAATAAGGCTTAAGATGGTGTAATAAGGTGTTTCTAAGGTGTTTTAAATGGTCTTCTGAGTTTGCTCATGAAAATAGGAATGGGAAATAGTTAAATAGGGTGTATGGTCTCATTCTCTGCTCTCTTTCTCTCTACCGGTCTCTTCTCCATCATTGGACACGTTTCTAGTCCATTTACTGTGTGTGTGAGGGTTTGTGTTCTGTTGTGTGTGTGTGTGTGCTGTGTGTTGTAAAGTTGTAGGTGTGTGTGGTGTGTGTGTGTGTGTGTGTTGTTATATGATAACAAATCATGTACCTAAAAGTATTACACCAGTGCGTGTAGTGTGTAGGTGGTGATGTGTGTGTGGTGTGTGTGTGTGGTGTGTGTGTTAGGTAAAGAGCAGAATCATGTGAGACCTAAGAGGTGATTACACAATGGTGGGATTGTGTGTGTGTGTGTGTGTTTGTTGTGTCGTTGTGTGTGTGTCTGTGTGTGTTTGTGTGTGTTATTATATACACCATACATGTAACTAAAATACTTACACAAGTGGTGTGTGGTGTGTTGTGTGTGTGTGTGTGTGTGGTGTGTGGTGTTGTGTGTGTGTGTTATTAATACAACACACATCCATGTACACCTAAAATACTTACACAATGTGTGTGTGTGTGTTGTGTGTGTGTGTGTGTGTTGTGTGTGTGTGTGTGTGGTTATGTATTGAAACATGTAACTGTGAAATTATATGACCAAATGTGTGTATTGTGTGTGTGTGTGTGGTGTGTGTGTGTTGTGTGTGTGGTGTGTGTGTGTGTGTTATTATATACACACACATCCATGTACACCTAAAATACTTACACAATGTGTGTGTGTTGGTGTGTGTGGTTGTGTGTGTGTGGTGTGTGTGTGTGTGTGTGTGTGGTGTATTATATACACACCATCCATGTACACCTAAAATACTTACACAATGTGTGTGTGTGTGTGTGTGTGTGTGTGTGTGTGTGTTATTATATACACACACATCCATGTACACCTAAAATACTTACACAAAACCAATTCCATTCCTTATACATTATACAAATCAAACAGAAGATGGAGGAGGAGGAGGAGAAGGAGGAGGAGGGAAGAAGAATGAAGGAATAGGAAGACATGAAGGAAGAGAGGGAAGGAGGAGGAGGTGTAAGAGGAGGAAGAGGAAGAGGAGAGGGAAAAGAATGAGAGGAAATAAAAATCAATGATAAAGGAGTGAGGATTAACTGCGAAGGGAAGACGAAGGAGGAGGGAGATAAAGTAATAGAGAGAGAGAGAGAGAGAGAGAGAGAGAGAGAGAGAGAGAGGAGAGAGAGAGAGAGAGGAGAGAGAGAGAGAAGAGAGAGGAGGAGAGAGGAGAGAGAGAGAGAGAGAGAGAGGGAGAGAGAGAGAGAGAAGGAGAGAGAGGAGAGAGAGAGAGAGAGGAGAGAGAAGAGAGAGAGAGAGAGAGAGTATAGATGGAAGACTACGAAGATACTTGGAATAAAAGGAAAAAAGGAGATTAAAAGGAGAAAAGGAGAAAAAGAGAAAAAGGAGAAAGAGAGAAAACAAAAATAAAACAAGAATAAGAAGAACGTAAACAAGAATAAAAGAGAATAAAAACACACAAAACAAAAATATAAATTATTCATGGACAGAGAAAAAGAGATAAAGAAGAAGATGAAGAAGAATAAAAGGAAGAAGAGAAGAAAATGAAAAAAAAGGAGATGAAGAAATTAAAGAAGAAGATGAAGAAGGAAAAAAAGAAGGAAAAAAAGATGATGGAGGAGAAAAATAAGAAGACGAAGATGGAGGAGAAAGAGGAGGAAAAGAGGAAGAGGAGGAGGAGGAGGAAGGAGGAGAGGAGGTTAACGACTGGGAAGAAAGGTAATAAGAAAGAGAACAGAGAAACCAAACAAAGGAAGATGGAGAGAAGAAGAGGAGGAAGAAGAAGGGAGGAAGCAGAAGGAGGAAGGAGGAAGAGGAGGAGGAAGCGGAAGAGGAGGAGGAAGACAGGTCACATTAGAGTGTTCACGCCTCAAGGCTTCCTAAACGAGGTCATACATCGTCTAAGAGGTCACCCCGAAAACCCATTACCGAGTGACCTAAGATGACCTACCTTAATCACAACCCCCATGACCCCTCTGTGACCCCGGCTATGACCTGACCTTTGACCTTTGACAACCTTTGACCTATTACAGACATGATCGCTTTCATGACATGACCTCTCGTGACACAATATTTCTCTCTGTCTAACCTTTCATTATATATATACTAGATTAAAGCGACATGAATCTGACTCAGTTTCTCTCTCTCTCTCTCTCTCTCTCTCTCTCTCTCTCTCTCTCTCTCTCTCTCTCTCTCTCTCTCTCTCTTTTTATGATGCTAATTGTTGTTGTTGTTGTTTTTGTTGTTGTTGTTGTTTTGTTGTTGTTGTTGTTTCTAAAAAAATTGTTGTTAAGTATTTTGAGTTTCGGATTCCAAAACAAAAATATAAGATTTCTGTTTTCCACTCCCAACTCTCTCTCTCTCTCTGCAAACTGACCCTTTGTGGAAATTTAACAAACTTATTGAATTAAACGGTCACAACGTATTTCAACGGACGTAACGGTTTTAACGGTCACTAACGAGGCAATGAACGAGGCTGTCTGTAACGGACGTAACTGCCACAACCGCCTCTATACATTTAAATTCAAATTTGTGAAGCCTGGATATTCTACAAAAATCAACAATTTCGTCCTTATTTCAGTGTATTATCATTATTGTTTATATTATTTTACTATTATTATTATTATTATTATTATTATTATTATTATGTTGGAAAAAAAACAGAAGAAAAAGAAAGAAAAGAAGAAAAAGAAAACGAAAACAAGAAGAAAAAGATGATGATGATGAAAAGGAAAAAAAAAAGCAATGTGAAGAAAATATTTACGTTATTATGAAACTCTCTCTCTCTCTCTCTCTCTCTCTTTACATTGAACAACTTCCTTCATTTTCTTTCTTTTATCCGATAATGTCTCTCTTTTCTCCTTCTTTTCATCTGATACCCTCTCCTCCTCCTCCTCTTCCTTCCTTTATCTGACACTCTTCTCCTCCTCCTCTTCCTTTATCTGACACTCTTCTCCTCCTCCTCCTCCTCCTCCTTCCTTTAGCTGACACTCTTCTCCTCCTCCTCCTCTTCCTTCCTTTATCTGACACTCTCCTCCTCCTCCTTTTCCTTCCTTTAGCTGACACTCTTCTCCTCCTCCTCCTTCCATTAGCTGACACTCTTCTCCTCCTCCTCCTCCTCTTCCTTCCTTTATCTGACACTCTTCTCCTCCTCCTCCTCTTCCTTCCTTTATCTGACACTCTTCTCCTCCTCCTCCTCCTCTTCCTTCCTTTATCTGACACTCTTCTCCTCCTCCTCCTCTTCCTTCCTTTATCTGACACTCTTCTCCTCCTCTTCCTTCCTTTATCTGACACTCTTCTCCTCCTCCTCCTCCTCTTCCTTCCTTTATCTGACACTCTCCTCCTCCTCCTCCTCTTCCTTGCTTTATCTGACACTCTTCTCCTCCTCCTCCTCTTCCTTCCTTTATCTGACACTCTCCTCCTCCTCCTCTTCCTTCCTTTATCTGACACTCTTCTCCTCCTCTTCCTTCCTTTATCTGACACCTCTCCTCCTCCTCCTCCTCTTCCTTCCTTTATCTGACACTCTTCTCCTCCTCCTCCTCTTCCTTCCTTTATCTGACACTCTTCTCCTCCTCCTCCTCTTCCTTCCTTTATCTGACACGCTCCTCCTCCTCCTCCTCTTCCTTCCTTTATCTGACACTCTTCTCCTCCTCCTCCTCTTCCTTCCTTTATCTGACACTCTTCTCCTCCTCCTCCTCTTCCTTCCTTTAGCTGACACTCTTCTCCTCCTCCTCCTCCTCTTCCTTCCTTTATCTGACACTCTTCTCCTCCTCCTCCTCTTCCTTCCTTTATCTGACACTCTTCTCCTCCTCCTCCTCCTCCTCTTCCCTGCTTTATCCGATACTCTCACTTCTCACCTCTATATCGGAAGGCTCTGCTGAAAATCGAGACCAACACTTCTAACAATTAATCTCCGCCAACCAGATTCTGCAGGAAAATATTTACTGAGGAAATATTTTACTGGAGATTTTTACTATACGAGGTTTTTACTGGGGGAGATTTTTACTATACGAGGTTTTTACTGGGGGAGATTTTTACTTTGAGGTTTTTACTGGGGGAGATTTTTACTTTGAGGTTTTTACTGGGGGAGATTTTTACTTGGAGGTTTTTACTGCGGGAGATTTTTACTTGAGGTTTTTATTGGGGGAGATTTTTACTTTCAGATTTTTACTGCGGGAGAATTTTTACTATACGAGATTTTTACTGGGGGAGAATTTTTGTTAAGGGGGATTTAACTGTATGAGATTTTTTTTAAGGGGGATTTAAAGGGGGTAGATATTTGTTAAGGAGGATTTAACTGGTGATTTCTATTAAGGGGGATTTAACAGTGGATTTTTTTTATTATGGGGGAATTTTACTATGGGGAAATTCTTAATAGTTCAATTTTTACTGGAGTGGGGATTTTTACGATGGGGATATTCTTAATAGCTTTTTTTATAATTTTTTTTTTTTTACTAGTTAAATTATTACTGGGTGGGGATTTTTACTATGGGGGATTTTTACTATGGGGGATTTTTCCTATGGGGGATTTTTCCTATGGGGGAGTTTTACTATGGGGTATTTGTACTATGGGGGATTTTTACTATGGGGGATTTTTACTATGGGGGATTTTTACTATGGGAGATTTTTACTATGGGGGATTTTTACTATGGGGGATTTTTACTATGGGGGATTTTTACTATGGGGGCTTTTTACTATGGGGGCTTTTTACTATGGGGGATTTTTACTATGGGGAAATTCTTAGTAGTGAAATTTCTACTGGGGTTATTTTCTATTGACATTCTTTTACTCGGGGAATTTTGACACGGGAAAATGTTTACTAGTGGGGTTTCAGTTGTAAGATATTTTGCTGGCGAGAAACTAGTATCGGGGGAAATCTTTGCGCCTCGGGGAAATCCAAAGCCATTTTTCTTATATTTGTTTTTTCCATTGTATTCTTTTTTCTTATGTTGAACTTCCTGGAGAAAACACGTCAAGAAATGATGAGTAAAGGAGAAGATCAGAAGAAGTTAAAGGAATCTTAAGCCAGGTTAATCAGAGAGAGAGAGAGAGAGAGAGAGAGAGAGAGAGAGAGAGAGAGAGAGAGAGAGAGAGAGAGAGAGAGAGAGAGAGAGAGAGAGAGAGAAGAGAGAAAGAAAGAGAGAGAGAGAGGAGAGAGGAGAGAGAGAGAGAGAGAGAGAGAGAGAGAGAGAGAGAGAGAGAGAGAGAGAGAGAGAGAGAGAGAGAGAGCACTAAGAACTTCAAGCCATTTATATGTTGCCTCACAATAAACAAAACAACACGTAGTTAATAGAGAGCCATCACACACACACACACACACACACACACACACACACACACACACACA
>JACEEZ010010478.1:41627-49127 GCA_016584305.1 Chionoecetes opilio
GGAGGAGGAGGAGGAGGAGGAGGAGGAGAGAGGAGGAGAAGGAGGAGGAGGAGGAGGAGGAGGAGGAGGAGGAGGAGGATTACATAGGATTACATAGGAATAACAGACACCAGGAGACCTATTGGTCCATAGCGAGGGTATCTGCTGAACTACATACTACTAACTATCAACTACTTGTAAGAACACAGTTGGAAAATAATACCATGTCCCTAAAGAGGATAGGAACATGGAAGTTTCATAGTGCAGAATGATAGGATATGAAAAATACTAACTACAACTACCACTACCACTACAACTAATCGATACGGGGGACTAGATACGAATTCGCACTATCAATACCCATTTACTTTACAGTGCGCGTCAAGTCTGTTTTTGAATGTAGTTATTGTGCTGGCTCCGACAACATTTGCTGGTAACTTGTTCCATCGTTCAACGACTCTAACATTGATATATTTTTTACGGAGATCGGTGATGCAACGTTGACCGTTTAGTTTTAAACCATTATTTCTTGTTGTCACTTGAGTTGAAAGCTCGAATAGGTTCTCTTGATTAATGACATCAAAATCTTTTAGGATCTTAAAGGTTTCTATCAAGTCCCCACGGATTCTACGATCCTTTAAGGAAAACATATTAAGTTTCCGCAGTCTCTCTTCATAAGATGAATTTCGCAGAGATGGAATTTGTTTGGTTGCTCTTCTTTGCACTGATTCCAATTTGGCTTGATATTTTACGAAACAGGGCGACCAGAATTGAACGGCATATTCCAAGTGCGGCCTAACCAGGGACGTGTATAATTGTGTCATTACTTTCGGAGTTTTATGTTCAAAGTTACGTTTAATGAAGCCCAACATCATATTTGCCTTTTTACTGGCAGCTAGGCAATGCGGACTGGTTTTAAGATCATTACTGATGATGACACCTAAATCCTTTTCCTGCTGTACTTCAGTTAACGATTTATTTTGCATTTGATAGTTATATTTGAGGTTATCGTTGCCTATATGCATTACTTTACATTTATCGGAATTGAATTTTAATAGCCATTTATCACTCCAATCTGATAGTTTGTCGAGATCACTTTGTATGAGTTCGCAGTTTTCTCTAGTATATGCTTTACCGCCTAATTTGGTGTCATCTGCAAATTTCGATATTTTAGATACAAGTCCGCAGTCCAGATCGTTGATATATATCAGAAAAAGAGTAGGACCCAAGACCGAGCCCTGAGGCACCCCACTAGTAACATCTAACCAATCAGATGCCTCGCCATTTATTACTACCCGTTGTTTACGATTTGAAAGCCAATCGCCAATCCATGAACATAATTGCTCTCCTAAGCCATGTGCCCTTAGCTTGGTCAGCAGTCGCTTATGGGGAACTGTATCGAAGGCTTTCTGAAAATCAAGGTATATTACATCCGAGGGAATTTTAGCGTCCCAGTTTGAATAAATGACATTAAAAAAATCCAGTAGGTTTGTTAAGGCAGGATCTCTTATTTCGAAATCCATGCTGCGAGTTTAATATTGAGTTATTTTCATCGAGAAGACACTATTTTATCCCGCAATATTTTCTCAAATAGTTTAACAATCACGGACGTTAGACTAATTGGGCGATAATTACTTGCGAGGCTCTTACTCCCTTTCTTGAATATCGGTGTCACATTAGCTAATTTCCACATACTAGGAACATTTTTGTCACTTAGCGATTTATTGAAAATAACACTGGGGAACAAATTTTTGTTGAGTTAGGTCTGACACTTGTTTTTAAGTAATTTTTGGGTGCTGAATCCAAAACTGATCTCAGTTTTTCTCTATCACGTCAAGTTTTTGAACTGTAGGATTTTCGTTTTCTTAAAAAATATGAAAAATACTGTACATAACAGTAACAGTGCTTATTTTATAAAAAGTTGCAAATGTTAACATACAATGAAAAATGAAAGAAATAGGCATGAATAGAATGTTTATTTAACATTATCATGTTTTTAGAAAGGATAAGGCTATAATTGTGTGCAGGTTAAGGTAAAAATTTACGTTTGTAGCTTTGTCTGGAGTGTTCAACTTGAAGACTATCGCGTTTGATGCTCCAACAATAGTCAGCCATCATATGCACATCCCATCTACCCTGGTAACGTTCTTCCATAACCTTCAAATCTTGGTGAAATCGTTCACCTTGCTCGTCGCTAGCAGCACCAAGATTTTCCGGAAAGTTGGCAAGATGGCTATGCAAAAAATGTACTTTAATACTCATGTTGCAACCAAGCGCTTTGTAGCTCTCCAATAGTTTCTGAACAATTTCTGTGTAATTACTTGCACGTGTATTTCCAAGAAAGTTCTTGACGACGTCTTTGAATGATAGCCAAGCATTCTTTTCAAGGTCTGACATAGTACCGTTGAAATATTCATCTTTGATGAGCTGTCGAATTTGTGGACCATCAAACACACCGGCCTTGATTTTTTCAATTGACAGTCAGGAAATGCCAAGATGATGTACTTCAAACAGTCGCCATCAGTTGACAATGCTTTTACAAATTGTTTCATGAGACCCAGTTTTATGGCAGAGGTGGGAATATTATTTTCTTCCTGTCAACAAGTGGCTCATGTACAATGTTAGGATTCCAGGTTTAAGATCAGATCTCGGAGGCAATTCGTCTGAACCCAATGCTTCTCTCGAGCTCTGCTATCCCACATACAGAGAAAGCAGGGATACTTTGTGTATCCACGTTGTTGACCAAGAAGGAAGGACACCATTTTAAGGTCAACACAGATGATCCAATTGTGTTTGTCATATTGCAATAACTCAATGACTCTCTTTACATCTCCATATTCTTCACGAAGACAGACCGAATGCCCAATGGGGACTGCGCCAAAACAAATTGCCATTGTGTAGAAGTTTTACTACAGCCCCACAAGTGGAATTTTGCTTTTTCTGGAGGGTAAGCTGTGGAGAAAAAATTTTGACGTGCTAGAAAAAAACTGACTACAGATTTGAATCAGCATGTCAATTTTAGTCTAAATAAGCTCAAAAATCTAACTCAACAATTTTTTTTTTCCAAATTGTTCCCCAGTGTAATCTTTAGTGGGAGCGAAAGTTGACTGTGACATTCGCGAAGTAGTCGCGGCGAGATTTCGTCCACCCCCACGGATTTTGCTGGGTCAAGTTTCAGCAAATACTTTGATATTTCGTCTACTGTTATCTCTCCTATTACCAGTCTATCCCTTTCGAGTCCCGCATACATGTGGAGGAGGAGGAGGAGGAGAAGGAGGAGGAGGAGGAGGAGGAGAAGGAGGAGGAGGAGGAGGAGGAGAAGGAGGAGGAGGAGGAGTAGAAGGAGGAGGAGGAGAAGAAGAGGTACACGACGACGAGGAAGGCGAAAACGTGAAGGAGAGAGAGAGGAGGAGAGAGAGAGGGGTGAGAGAGAGAGGAGGGGAGAGACGAGAGAGAGGAGAGAGAGAGGAGAGAGAGAGAGAGAGGAGAGAGAGAGAGAGAGAGGGGGAGGGAGGGGGTGCAATCAGTCCCCCCTAATGACCCACCTCGTTGTATCTCAGTAATGACCTTTACAATCAATCATAAGAGCGAGGGAGAAGGGGAAGGGGGAAGGGGAAGGGAAAGAGGGGAAATTACCTTCTCTTCTTACCCAAATTAATGCCCTTCTATTTTCCTCTCTCTCTCTTCTCTCTCTCTCCCCTCTCTCTCCCTTTTTCCCCTCTCTCTCTCTCTCTCTCTCTCTTGGGGGCTCCAGATCTTCCAATTTACATGCGGTCACCAGGTACAAACAAAAAGGAGGAGGAGGAGGAGGAGGAGGAGGAGGAAGAAGAGGAGGAAGAAGAGGAGGAGGAAGAAGAGGAGGAAGAGGAGGAGGAGGAGGAGGAGGAGGAGGAGGGAGGAGGAGGAGGAGGAGGACTTTGGAAAGGAAAATTATGAAGAAGAGGATGAAAAAAGGAAGAAATGAAGAAGCTATAAAAGTTCAAGAAGCTGACGTGACATCACAGACAATGAAGAGAGAGAGAGAGAGAGAGAGAGAGAGAGAGAGAGAGAGAGAGAGAGAGAGAGAGAGAGAGAGAGAGAGAGAGAGAGAGAGAGAGAGAGAGAGAGAGAGAGAGAGAGAGAGAGAAGAAGAGAGAGAGAGAGAGAGAGGAGAGAGGAGAGAGAGGAGAGAGAGAGAGAGAGAGAGGAGAGAGAGAGAGGAGAGAGAGAGAGAGAGAGGTGCATGAATATGGAGTTATTTTTCCATATAAGGGGAGGGGATATAAGGTAGCAGAGTGGTTAGCGTCTCCGAGTGGCGTTTTCGGTGACACGAGTTCGATCCCCGATGAGAACCAAAATCACTTAGAATATTTTTGCACCGTCGAGTGGCCTAAGAACACCCACATGCTGCCCATTAACTCTACCTTCGATTGCGAGTGCATTGGAGGACACAGGGGGGCGGCATGAGCCTCTAATCACAGGCGTCACTATAACAATCCTGCCTGCGCCACCACGGGCGAGGGCCAACCATCACAGCCCTCAAGTGTGCCTCCAGAGCCTACCATCAAAGCCCTCAAGTGAACCTCCAGAGCCAACCATCCGATCCCTCAAGTGAACCTCCAGGGCCAACCATCACAGCCCTCAAGTGAACCTCCAGGGCCAACCATCACAGCCCTCAAGTGAACCTCCAGGGCCAACACATCACAGCCCTCAAGTGAACCTCCAGAGCCAACCATCCGAGCCCTCAAGTGAACCTCCAGAGCCAACCATCCGAGCCCTTAAGTGTGCCTCCAGGGCCAACCATCCCACCCCTGGAGGTCACGGCCTACACGCGCTATAGCTACAAATGAAGATAGAAGATATGGATGATGAAGAAGATATTTAAAAGAAGATAGAGAAAAGATATTGAAGGAAGGAGATATTGATGATGATGGTGATATTGATGATGGTGATATTGATGATGGTGATATTGATGATGATGGTGATATTGATGATGATATTGATGATGATGGTGATATTGATGATGGTGATATTGATGATGGTGATATTGATGATGATGGTGATATTGATGATGATGATGATATTGAAAAACGATAAGGATGAACAAAAGGAGAAAAAAAATAGAAAAAAGATCGGAACCCAAGAAGGAACAAATAATATATGTGAAGACACGAGGGAAGAACAACAAGAGGAGGAGGAGGAGGAGGAGGAGGAGGAGGAGGAGGAGGTAAATGAGAGAGGAGGGAGATATATACAGCGTTCTATCAATATAATCAAGCTGGGTTACCACACACACACACACACACCCTCCTTGCCTCCTCATACTAATTTCTCTCCTCCCACCTCATAACCTCCCCTCCATCGCCTCATTTAACCGACCTTCCCCCTCCTTCCTTCCCTCTTTCCTGTTCTCCTTCCTTCCTTCCTTCTTCCCCCTCCCCCTCCTCCTTTTCCTACCTTCCTACCTTCCTTCCTTCCTTCCTTTTCTAACTAACCTTCTAACTAACTAACTAACTAAGTAACTAACTAACTAACTAACTAATTTACTTACTAACTAACTAATTAAACCGATCTCTTTACCTCCTTGACAACAACAACAACAACAACAACAACAGTCATGCTCTTTTGCTCTTAATACAATTGCCGCAAAATTTATGGTTGCAATCCCGGTGGCGAGTTTTCAAAGTCTCTATTATGTTTTTTTTCTTTTTCTTTTACTATGACCCACAATGACGCCAACTTTCCGCTATCTCGATTAAAGGGCACGAGAGAGAGAGAGAGAGAGAGAGAGAGAGAGAGAGAGAGAGAGAGAGAGAGAGAGAGAGAGAGAGAGAGAGAGAGAGAGAGAGAGAGAGAGAGAGAGAGAGAAAAAAAAAATTCAAACACACAGATAAAAAAAATGGACAAAAACTCAAACACACACACACACATCTATAATAATATAAGCGAAAGTGTGTCTGTGTGTGTGTGTGTGTGTGTGTGTGTCCGCGATAGGTGCCGCCCCCCGTGGCACAATCATATCATATGGCACAGTTTTGGAACCAGCTCGACCAGGGGCACATTATAAGCCCACTTATGAGATGATCCGATCACTTTTTTATTTTATTTTTATTTTTAGTAGCCTATTAGCGAGAATTGTGAAAAAAAATGTGGGTTGCGAGAATTGAGGAAACCTTGATGTAGGGTGATGGGTAATGGGTGAGTGAATGGGTGGCGTGATGGGTAATGGGTGTGGGGTGATGGGTGAGTGAAGGGTGGGGGGGTGATGGGTGGGGGTGATGGGTGATGGGTGAGGGAATAGGTGGGGGTGATGGGTAATGGGTGAGTGAATGGGTGTGTGGTGATGGGTAATGGGTGAGTGAATGGGTGGGGGGTGATGGGTAATGGGTGAGTGAATGGGTTGGGGGTGATGTGAATGGGTTGGCGTTAATACATACATTTCTACATCCATGAATTCAGGAAAGTTAGAAGGGGCTATCTGGAGAGTCTGTGTTTGGTGGGCCGAAGGCCCACCAAACACAGGTGGTGGGCCGAAGGCCCACCAATAGCCCTCCACAGGAGCTAGCCAAAAAGTCCGCCCGGAGGGCGGCTTTGCGTCTAGTAATAATATAAGCGAAAGTGTGTGTCTGTCTGTGTGTGTGTGTGTCCGCGATAGGTGCCGCCCCCCGTGGCACAATCCCATCATATGGCACAGTTTTGGAACCAGCTCAACCAGGGGCACATTTTAAGCCCACTTATGAGATGATCGATCACTTTTATTTATTTATTATTTTTAGTAGCCTATTAGCGAGAATTGTGAAAAAAAAATGTGGGTTGCGAGAATTGAGGAAACCTTGATGTACGGTGATGGGTAATGGGTGAGTGAATGGGTGGGGTGATGGGTAATGGGTGTGGGGTGATGGGTGAGTGAATGGGTGGGGGGTGATGGGTTGGGGGTGATGGGTGAGGGAATAGGTGTGTGGTGATGGGTAATGGGTGAGTGAATGGGTGTGTGGTGATGGGTAATGGGTGAGTGAATGGCTGGGGTGATGGGTAATGGGTGTGGGGTGATGGGTGAGTGAATGGGTGGGTGGTGATGGGTTGGGGGTGATGGGTGATGGGTGAGGGAATAGGTGGGGGTGATGGGTAATGGGTGAGTGAATGGGTGGGGGGTGATGGGTAATGGGTGAGTGAATGGGTGGGGGGTGATGGGTAAGGCGTTAATACATACATTTCTACATCCATGATTTCAGGAAAGTTAGAAGGGGCTATCTGGAGACTCTGTTCGGCCCACCAAGCACAGGTGGTGGGCCGAAGGCCCACCAATAGCCCTCCGCAGGAGCTAGCCAAAAAGTCCGCCCGGAGGGCGGCTTTGCGGCTAGTACAAAGATAAAGAGAGAGATAGAGATAGAGAGAGAGAGAGAGAGAGAGAGAGAGAGAGAGAGAGAGAGAGAGAGAGAGAGAGAGAGAGAGAGAGAGAGAGAGAGAGAGACAGGCGGACCAATAAAGGGCAAAGGTAAACTTCACATGTTGCAGGTAAACATTGATAAGGAAAGAAGAGAG
>JACEEZ010010481.1:0-31567 GCA_016584305.1 Chionoecetes opilio
CTACTCGAAACTTGTTTCTACGCATATTTTGTCCCCAGCCAAAATCCCGCATTCCCCGGTCCCCAACTTTTTTGTGGAAGGGGAGTATGGCCAAATACTAGAATAATACCCTACTTATTATGAGAAAACACAACAAAAGGAACTAAATTAATAAGGTGTTTTAATACTATCATAACCATGAATATTACAACCTACAAAGAGAAGACTACGACGATGAAAAAATTTCGAGTTGTTTTGGCGAAATTTGATATTTCCGGGTGCTATATTTCCGTGCTCGCTGACACATAGAGAAGACCTGAGGTGAGGGTTTTGATGTCCCGAGGCTTCTAAACCGGGAAAAACAGTCACAGCAGAGTCTTATTAAAAAGTAAGCAAGGGGTTTAGGGACACATTACGTACCTACCAGCTGCTTACCTTTTGACGAGGCTCTGTTATGACTCTGTTTTTTTTGGGTTTAGAAGCCTCTGCACATAAGCCATTACCTCGGGTATTCTCTATAGGGTTGTCAGCCAACAGAGCACAGTAATATACACCTGGAATATCAATTTCGCGCAACATAACTCGAAATTCTTCCATCGCCGTAGTTTTCCCTCCTAGGTCCACCCGCGGCGACCCCGCCTTATCCCCACAATGCACCGATGTAAACAAACCGTGACGTTAGTTATGTCTGGGGCCCATTGCGTGCGCGGAGGCTCAACGGGGGTGTTGATATACGTAGCTCCTGTTGTAGCGTCCCCCCAACCCGCTATGGTTTTCTATCCAATCGGTCGCTGTCGTGGCATGACAAAAAACCCCGGCACCTCTACCTGAAGGGCCCGCCGGGTTGGGCTTTTCTCCTTGTACCGAAGGTACAACGGGGCGTGCCCGTATTTTTCGGAGATACGGGGAGCTTACCTCCCAGGCTTATAACGCCCCGGGCTTTACCCGGGGGGGGCGACCCTCCCTGTTCCCCCCCGAGGCCCCTAGCTTGCATAGTTCCCCCGGGGGTCAATCCTTATCGCCCGCCCCTGTCATGCCGGGTCAATCATATAGATACTCCCATCTCTGCGTCGCCTTCAGGAAGACCTGTATGTGGTGGCTCAAGAGGTTCCCTAAGATCCTGTTCCCGGGCCTCGTAATGCCCCGGGGTTCCAGGGGGAACCCAGGGAAGCCTCCTGAAGGAGGTATCTAGTAGGGCGTCGTAGCAGCGTAGTTTCACCTCCGGCCCCGCCCGCCCCTAGTGCCGGGGCCCCAGCGCCCAGTGGCTCCCCAAGGGCCCTGAGGAAAAGCCACAGGGGTAGGTAGTGGGGAGGGACGTCAGGGGTCTCGTAGAGGTGCATTTTCCCGCCCCTGGGGTTATGCGGGGTATTCCTTAGTCGTCCCGTCGAAGCTCGTCGTCCTGGGACAAAGTGAAGAGCCACAGGGGAACGCCGAGCGCCGCTATTTGCCCTGCCGTGGCCCCTTCTCTCAGTAGCCCAGGAGGAACACAGGGGCAAAGCCACCAGGCAGGTTCCTGGCAGGACGTCGGGACTTCGTAGAGTGAGTAGCACCTCCCCCCCAGGGACAAGCGGAGTGGCGGGCGTCGAGCGTTTTGGTAAAGAAGGACGCGGCGTGTGTTTGGCACGTACTTGAGTGCGTGGTATCTGGAAGGAATACCACCTAACTCGCTCACCGCGCTAAGACACTAGTCTCGTAAGATATCACCGCGACGCAATAAGACGTGTGGCCACACCGCAGTATATAGATCTGCCTCCTCTCTCCTCGTTTTTTCCGCGGAGAGCCCAGCTTTTGGTGGGTACATGTCAAAGGTTATTTCAGTGCTGACATAAGTGTGAAGTGATGGCGTGAATTGAGGGATGAAGATTCAGCACTCTTCCTCCTTCTCCTCGCCTCCTCACCTTCTCACTCTCTCACACTCTCCCTCACCTTCTCTCACTCTCTCTCTCACTTTCTCTCTCTCTCTCTCCTTCTCCTCCCCTCATCTTCTCTTTCGCCGGGGGACGGGAGGGACCCTTAGCTGTGGTCAGCAAATGTGCAGGTGGGCGCCGGCCACCCCTTCATAGGGCTGAAAAGGAAGAGTTTGTAAGCACAACATAAATTGCCTCTCTCTCTATCACCACCATCATCAGTACTCTGCCTCTTCCTCCCTTCTCTTCCTCCCTTCTCTTCCTCCTTCTCTTTCCCCATTTATTCTTCTTTCCCTTCTATTCCTCATTCTCCCAACTCTCCAGCCCTCACACTTTTAATAGATAAAATTTACATTGGCACACTCAAACATATGCAATTATTTTGAATACATAGATGCATGTATGTATGTATAAATGTATGCAGATTTATATGCATATGTATGTATGTAATTGTAATAAAAATCACATCGGAAAGAGAAAGCAGCTACAGACATATAATAGGGTCGTGAATGTAATGCATAAAATCAAACTGGGTCGCTATAAAAACGTTTGAAGAACACTGCTCTACACCTGCCCCGGGGCTGCTTTCTTGAGATGTAGGAAGCAGGCAGGTAGGTGTTTAAAGCCCCGTTCTCACGCCATTGTACGCCTGGCAGCTACGCGCCCCCCTAAGACAAAAAAGGCGAGAGAGAGAGGGGAGAGAGAGAACAGAGAGGGGGGGACAAACCGCCGAAAGAAGGAGAGAGAGACAGAGAGAGAAAAGGGGAAAAGGGAAAGGAGAGAGAGACAGAGAGAGAGAAGGGAAAGGAAGGAGAGAGAAAGAGAAAAGGAGAGAGAAAGAGACTTTCTCTCCTTCCTCTCTCTTTCTCTCCTACCTTTCCCTTCTCTCTCAAGGAGAGAGAGAGAAGGGAAAGGTAGGAGAGAGAGAGAGAGAGAGAGAGAGAGAGAGAGAGAGAGAGAGAGAGAGAGAGAGAGAAAGGGAAAGAGAGAGGAAGGAGAGAGAGAGACAGAGGGCGAACACGTAGCTGCCAGGCGTAAATTGGCTTCAACAACTGTTTCAGCCACATTCTCCACGAGTGCCTAGTTTTGAGTAAATATGAACAGTGAAATATCCAGTGTCCCAACCCACACTAACCGAATAAAAAAACGAATCATAAGGGAAAATTTTTTTCCTTCACGTACCTTGCATTCTTTGAAACTGAGGTGGTAGCTGCTGTATAAAGACACTTCTGTACTTTGAATGGGCTCCTCCCTCCTAGATTTTCTGGAGACATCATGTGTCTTGCATCTCACACACAACACTTGTAAACCCTTGTTAAAGTGTAGGATTTCGTAAATAAATCCTGGGCAGGAGCACGTTTGCTGAATGGCTTCACAACACTAGGCGAGGTTTGAACAAAAGGCTTTACAGTAGCTGCAGGCAGCAAATTATCGTACCGGGAAAGGGCCCCAATGATTTTTGTATTTTTCCTATGGAATATTATCATATCTTAAATATCAAATACTCATACCTTCATTTTACCGTAAATATTCTTATTTGTTAAAGAAAAAGTATCATATTATATTAGCGATGTTTTTTAAAAAGTTGGCCTACTACGCGAGAGATGATCGGAAAAATGTGGGTCACTCTGCCCTCAAGAGTATAGTCCTCTATGGTTGGAGGGGAACATAACAACCCCCACCACCTTGCCCGTTTTGTATTTTTCCCAGCTCTATGTGAGTATGGGGGTTTCCGGGGGAAGACGCCTACGCCTGCCTGTAGATCCGAAACTAAAACCCTTGGATTTTTTCGAAAAAAACATCATTGTGATTCCTGGAATTGCTGCCCGTCAGGGCGGCTGGGAGGCAAGGGATCCCCAAGGGGGCGCGCCACATTTCCTACTCCATGTATACTACACAACACTACAATTTAGCAGCTTTTAGAGTAGTGAAAATATTTCCTACAGACACAACAGCATATTTCCTACACACAGTAGGTGTAGGAGTTTGCCTGACCCCTTGTTTGTGTGTAGAAATATGAAACGACTATGTGTAGGAGCTGTGACATTATGTAAATATGTGCATCTGTAAAGCACATTAATTAAAATGGCACTTTTATATTTTTTCACTAAAAAATACGTATAAAACATACAATTATACATTAAAACATTAAAATGGCACTTTTTTTTTTCTTACTAAAAAATACGTATATACAATGAAACATTAAAACATTAAAAATTTCGGATGTTCCTCTCAATAATAGCCTCCTTGGGCCAGGAACAGTGAAGTACAAGGCTCCGAAATGCCCTCCTTTTCCCGACGAATGGGAAAAACCTAAACTAGACTCTTTCTGAATGTGAACGATACTTGTCTCTGTTTTGGTTGCTCCATAATACAGCGCAGAAAGGACATCAAACCCAAGTAAATTTTTTTACTGATCAAGGTCGTCAGGAGTGTATTTAGCCAGAAGCGCCGACTACAGAGGCACCCCACTAAGGGGTGTAGGAGATACGCTGTATCCCTTGTAGGAAATATGTCACTACTCTCAAAAATGCTAAATTTGTAGGGGGGTTTTGTGTAGGGAAAAATGCTGGATACTAGTTTTGGTGTAGAAAATATGACAGCCTATGTGTAGGTATGTGGCAGTACTCCAACTATTGTAGGTTTGTAGGAGATGTTTACTACGCCCCATCCCCAACACCTGCCAACATTTGAGGCGTTGCCGTGCATGATTGCCCTCAGGTCTTGCCCTCCTTACAATGAGTGTGTTATAAATGGATTATAATCATATGCCCTTCACTCACAGCAATTCTGGTCCTCAAATCATCTAGCGACCAGAAATACATGTGTTATGCGTATATAATTACCGTTGTTTCCCCCACGACAGTCCCGGCGGGGTGCTTTTAAAATTAGCCCGACAAATTACATGTCCACCCAATGAGGTTTCCAGGGGGTAGAATAGTTTCTCGAAGGGAACATTCGCGACCCCGCGTTTGCAAACCAAAATTTTTGCCGGTATCAGGAAAAAAAATGGTGGCAAACTCCCAAAAAGAGCCCAAGAAGTGTTCGTGGGGGGGCCGCGACCTTAAAAGGCGGGTCAGACAGAAAATTTTTCCGTCAATTTCTGCCGGCAAAAACCAAAACCCGGCCTCAAATCGGCTAAATTGTCGAAAATTTTTGAAAACCGAAACATTTTGGTTTTTTTCCGAGAACTTTCTTGTCAGAATATTCCCTTCTTTCTCTCCCACCCCCAACGCATATTTTTTGGACATTAAATTAAATGCAGGCCTTAATTCAAATTTACAGAAGCTTAAAAAAGGCAAATACAAGGGTCAAAAACCCAAATTTCAAGTTTTTTCAATCATTACGGTCAAGTAAACCCTTTGGAAAAACCCCCCCCCCTTTAATTTCCCAGCGCTCCGAGCTCCACTCAGCCTCTGTAGCCGCCGAGGAGTGAAAATCACCTGTTTTTCCGAAGAAGACAGGTAAACTACACCCGCCTGTGATAGCATCATAGGACATCACCGGGGCTCATATGCCCCCCAAAGGGCCCTCGCACCCTAAAAACAAGAAAAAGACATTTTTAGTGATGGCGACCCCCAAAGTGCCATGGTTTTTGGGGGGCCTCAAAAGGTTTCTTTGCGGGAAATTTGTTAGGTGAAAACCATATCTGTGGGCCCAAAAGGGGACCTCTGCCCACAAAACAAAGGGGGCGGAAGGGAGCGTTTGAACCCCATACCCAGGGGCAACTACAGGGGGCCCATCCAAAACCCTGTCCGGGCAAATTGGGGGTAAAAATTTTCCCTGCTTTTTTTTCCAATGTTTTTTTTATTTGTTTAAATGAATCTGGGGTTTTAATTTATAGCCTCCCCCCAAAACCAACGATTTCTGATGCGCCTTATTTTTTTCCCGGGTAAGTTTTTGTTTTTTGGAATGAATTGATAACTGTTTTCGGGTTCGCAATTTTTTTTTTTTTTTTTTTTTTTCAAAAAGAAAAAAAAAAAAAAAAATTTAAACCTAAACCAAACCTAAGCTTTACCTAACCTAAAAATACCAAAACCTAACCTAAAAAATGAAAAACCAAAAATTCTATACCTAACCAAACCTTTCCCAAAAACTAGAAAAGGTTTTTAGGCAAAGAAAATTTTTTTTTTTTTTTTTTTAGTTAGGAAAAAGGTTTATTTTTTAGGTATGGGTTTTAGGTTGGGTTGGGTTTTAGGTAGGGGGGTTTTGGGTTAGGTTGGGAAAAGGGTTTGGGTTTTAGGTTCATTTTTTTGTTTTCGTTTGTCTTTTTTGGGAAAAAAAAAAAAAAAAAAAAAATTGCGACAAAAAACCGGTTTTAGAGATTCATTCAGAACACTAAAAACAAAACCAAAAAAACATAAGACCCCATCAAAAAATTTTTTTGGGTTTGGGTGAAACTAAAAATTTGACCGACGAAAAAAATTTTTTCTGGGGGCGTGTTTTGTTTTTTTAATAAATCGCAAAACCTTTTTCTGTCTCAAAAAACCCTATTAAAAAAATATATATCATTTTTTTTAGTTAAAAAAAAGGGTTTAAAGTTAGGTTGGGTTTATAGGTTGGGTTTGGCCCCCAATTTTTTTTTAAAATTTATTTTTTGTTGAAAAGCATTGAAAAAAAAAATAAGGTTTTGGCAAACCAAAAAGGGTTAGCAGTTTAAAATCTAGAAAAAAATTTTTTCATCCCCCAAAGGGGAAATTCGGTGTCAAACGGGAAAAATTTAAAACTTTGGTTGGGTTTCCCAAGGCCGGGTTAGGTTAGTGAACAAAGGGGGGGGGCTTTGGGCCACCCCCTCTTTATGTTAGGCTACAAAACCCAATTTCTATTTTATGGGTATTACACTTATTTTACAGATTTTGGGGAAAAAGGGGAAAAATTTTGTGGTTTCAAATAATGTAAACATTTTATTCTTCCGTCTCATCTATTAAAAGGGGAAATTTTGCCCAACGAAAATCCCCACGTCTGCTATTTGTTTCACCCCAACGATCTTTCCATTTTAGGGGCGCTTTAAACAAAATTTTTAGTAAAATTCTCCCTTTTAAAGCTACCTGGTAGCTACCCCTTGTTTCCCCAAATTTTTTTTTGGGAGACCCCCAAACCCTAGAATTTTTGTCTACGGTGGAAAATTGCCGCCCCGGGGGTTTATTTTCAGCATAGTTCCCATTTGGAATATATGAAAAGGGGGAATAAATGGTTTTTTCCCTTTATTCGACACCATTTTTTTTTAAAGGGAACACTTTATTTTTTTATATATTTTTGGGTTTGTTTTTTTTAAAGAAAAATTGGGTTTTTGGGTTTTGGGACAGAAAAAATCCTTTTTCCCTGTTATCACCCCATCCTCCCCTAAAGGTTAAAAAAAATAAACAATGGGGAAAATTTCCCTAGTGTTTCCCCATCCTCTCCCATTTCCCCCCCAAACAATTTTGGGGGACCTGGGGGGAATGGGGGGGTTTTCAGGGGGGAAAAAATTTGGTCGGGAAAACGTAATTTAAGAGGTTTTGTAGGGGGGTGTGTAAAAACCCCAGATCTAGGGGAATTTCCCTTTAAAACTAGAGAAAATTTCCCCAACCCAAAAATTAAACCTTTAAAAAAGGGGGGGGGTTTACCCCCCCGATAAAAATAACCTAACCAAATCTAACCCAAGCTTTCTTACCTAACTAAATCTAACCCCAAGCCAACCTAAAACCCAACCCAAAACTAAATTTCCCAAAACCAAAAATAAACCTAACCTCCCCCAACCCCAAAAATTTTCCAACCTAAACCCAAAACCAAAACCCCAACCCCCTAGCGGGGGGGTTTGGGGGGGTTCTCGCCTTCAGTCATCATTATGTGAGGATCGGGCAGGTTCACAAAGTCCCATGGGCTCAGAAGAAATCCAAAAAAATTTTCCCTAGATCTAGGGAATTTTTTTCAACACCCCCCAACTCAAAAAAATATGTGGTTTCAACATATTTTTTTACCCCAGCCAAATATCCCGGGAATTTTCCCCAGGTCCCCAACTTTTTTTTGTGGGAGAGGGGGGGGTATGGGGAAACCTAGAATAAACCACAATTTCTGCAAGTAACCCGGGAGGTTCAGTTACCGGGGGGAAAGGGGGGGGGTTTTCCGAAGGGGTTTTTGGGTTTTGTATGCCCTAAAAACACACGTAAAAACTGATTTCCCATCTTTTAGGGTTTTTGTAATATCAAGAACTGGAACGGGGCCCTATAATATGGAACACCTATGACGTGAAAATTGCAACCATCGTTGAAAGCAACGGGGAAAACCCGGTTTGACGAGGGGGTACCATAAACCCCCATTCATAGTATTCAACTTTGAACTTGCATTGAATATTTTTACAAAACACTAGAAAATACCCCATCTTCTGAAATTCAATGGTACTTCATCATTATTTCTCAACTTATACGGTATGGATGCACGTTTGCCCAACATATCTTCTGGACTTTGCAGCCAGCAGTCTTCTGGGCCTAGCAGTCTCCCATCCCCTAGTGGCTGCAGTCTCCCATCCCCTAGTGCCTTCAGTCTCCCATCCCCTATTCCTGCAGTCTCCCATCCCTAGTGCCTCCAGTGTTCATCCCCTAGTGCCTCCAGTGTTTCATCCCCTAGTCCCTGCATTCTTTCTTCTGAACAAACCGCCCAGACAAGTAATACAACCTCAAAAGTCAAACGTAAGGTAAAAACAAACACACAGAAAGACGATAGCCCTGTTCATAATGTTTTGCAGAGCATTGACAGTTATTTAAATGCAAAAACAACGACAAGGGAGATTGGTATGTTTGCTACTCATATGGGGCAGATGACAGCATATGCAGCAGAGATGATGCCATACAATGCTCAACTTAAGTTAATGAGTATAATTTTAGAAAATATTAGACTTATAAATGGTGAAATTGCTGATGGGAAGTATAAAACTCAGGAGTAACATGATATTTTGTATATTTCATCTTTGTCCTTAATCTATTTTCAAGTAAACATCACCTAATTCACTTTATATACAGCATGCATCTAGTAGGAGATTAATTAAGCTAGTGAAAGGTATTTAGGCCCGTACCGAGTCATGATGAAGGGCGAGCGACAACCTTCGTCGACTGAGGAAGGGTACCATAAAAGGGATATTCGGAACGAAGAGCACGATGAATGTCTGCACGAAAACACAGTACCCCCGTGTCTTCGTGCCGATCTTCGCCGCTGCTCTTCGTTCCAAATAATATCCCTTATATGGTACCCTTCCTCAGTCGACGAAGGTTGTCGCTCGCCCTTCATCATGACTCAGTAGGGGCATTAGTGTTCTGTTTAGTTCTATTCTATTCTATATTATTTTTAAGTAATCGTCCAGACCATTTCATCATTCCTGATTTAATGCAGTCAAAATATAGCCATGCTCGAGTATATCAACAATATGTTGTCACTTTTTGCATCCAGTCACCCGTTTTTAAATGTGTAACCATTATTGGCTTGGGTCGTAGATAACAAACAATTACTTATACTTAAGATGTATATTAATAATTCCATATTAAAGCGATGTCGGACACATTCCTTTGGAGGTAGTAGGGGAGGCAACAGACGGACAAGCGAGCTATCTACCTCAGGGACCGTACCTCAGGGACCTGTACGAGCTCAGGGAGTTGCCTGTGGGATTTGACTGCTCCTACAAGTCCTGTCTTGTCGGTCCCCTACCTAAGGGACCTACCTCAGGGAATACACGTTGACAGGACTTTGGCCTCTGTTGACCTGTTCTCCAGCGACTCTGACCTCTATCATCGTCAACGGTCATCTCCTCTACGGCCATCCCTTTCGCCGTGAACAACAGAATCACCTCCGCTACGACACACCTCGGACGTGCCTGGTCCTTCGTTCCCACTAACAATCGCTGTCTAAGTTTCGTGTGTCTTGCTCTTTGTGTCGCAAGCCTTACGCTATCCGAGTCATAACAAAGGCCGGAATATATATGTGTATTAGAAGTATAAGAAATAATAACCTGAAAGACTTTATTACAACTTTAACTGTTCCTGAACTAAGGTTACGTCTACTGAAATAATACATAAACGTTGTGACGCTACAGTGATACAAGGGTTACATCTTGGCGGCAAGCGCCGAGATTCACCACACAAAACAAGCGTTACATCATGGTGGCAGCCTAGAGATCGAAGAAAAACTAGTGAAAAGGCGCACATGATTTTTACTGGAAAAGACAGTGTGACACAAGCGAAACTTTAGTGAACAAAAACGGTGAACGAAGTGTAGTACCAGAAGCGAGTTGAGTTTCTTGGGAGCGAGGTCACGAAAAAAAAAAAAAAAAATCTGCCTCATTCCTGCCAAGTCAACTACTTTCCCTTTCAAAGGAAAGCACTCACTCACTAATTTACAGCCCGTCTGAAGTTGTTTTTATGCCCAGCGGAGGGTAATATTATCAAACAAAAAAAAACAAAAAAAATATATACAACAATAGAAAGAAAATAATTACATCATCAAACAAAGAAAATCTACAATCTACAATCTACAATTTATGCAGCTGTTGTTTAAGGAGAAGGTGCACTTTACCCCTTCATTAAAGAAGTACAGAAGAAGGAATTAGGACGTGGGCTTGGTTGCAAGATTCTTTACGTCATCTCGACACCCCTCCACCCAAGCACAAGATCAGAAGAGGATAAGGACGTGGGCGTGGTTTGTAGGAATCTCGACACCCCCGCCCCCTTCTATCTGTGAGCTGTACGACAAGGAGACTGAAGAAAACCGCCTATCTCCTGAGCTGATAACAAGAGAGAAAAATCTACGGTTTTTACACATATCTAGGTGAGATCGTTCCATGCATTAGCTAAAACTCCATGAAGACTTAATTAATTACATCACTTAAATAACCCCATTAATTACTCGTTTTTAAACTTTTTTTTTTCCACTTTTTTTTTTGGATTTTTATTTTTCTGAGAAAGGTTTAAAGCATCGAAATTTATAAAAATTGCGGAAATCATAATAATTTTTTAATTTTACCCTAATTTTTAAATTTTAAACCTTTATTTACGCAATTTTTAAGGGATTTTTTTGGGGAGGGGAAAATTTAAATTAGACTGTGGAAAAAACCCAAATTTTTTTTCACTATTGAAGTAAAAGGAAGTGCTGTTTTTTAACCGGGGAAAAAACATGTGAAAAAACCCCCGCGTATTTTACGCATGGTTCAAGGCTTTTAAGGCGTTCCTCTGCCCCTTTCCATTTTTCCCTAAATCCCCCCCCTTTAAACAAGTTTACCCCCCATTTCCCCCCCAAAAACGGTAAAAAGGGGGCAGGTAATACTTTTGGGGTGCCCCCAACCAGGCCCTTCAGGCACCACTGGCACCTGGACCGTTTAAAGGGATTTTACCACGCTCGCAACTGTGAGCCCTCTTCTCAGGGTTTGGGAGGTAGATTAAACACCCCAGGTATGTCGACATGTGCGGGATGCCCATGGCCAATTCCTGCGTCGTAGATGAGAGCGAAAAAAATTTTCCCTTTTTACTTTTCAAGCGCCACCAGGTTCTCGTGCAGCGCATCTCAGCAAGCTAGCGCCTTCCCCCGGTACCACAGAGTCACAAGGATTCCCCAAAAATTTCGTCTAATTTTCTAGAATCCCGGGAGAAATGCTAAACACGTTTCGTGAAAGGTTAATTTGGGGCGGTAGGACGCTGCAAAGGGCGGGGCTATTTCCCCACTGTTTTGGCTCGTGCACAATTGGAAGAAAATTTAAATCTTTTTTTGATTGTTTCCATTTTTTGGGAGGAAAATGGAGGGACCGATGGAAAAAATTTTCCCACGGGAGTAACGGCCGAAAATTCCGGGAAATTTTTTTGGCATACATTATTTTTGCTCAAAAACCCTTACAGCCCAAAACTCTCGATTTTTTATTTTTACACTCACCGGGAAAGGGTACGGGCACGTTTTTTTGGTTAAAATTAAAAAAAAAAGGGTAGAGGAGAGAGATGGTAGAAATAAAAACCCACGGGTGTCACCCATAGCCCTAATCGGGCCTAAGTGTCGGGAGGAAACCAAGATGTAGCTTACGCCACAGTGGCAGCCTCCCCGTTCTAAACCCAAACTATCCTTACTTGCTATTATTGTAAAAAAGAAGGACTTTACGGGCCAAAAAAATGTAAACATAAAAGGAAAGATATACACGTCAAAGAAAACGTGAGTTTGCTTAAAGGGAAATCAAAAAGTTTCCAAAAAATACAGACGGAAACAGAACCTATACTGGTAAATTAATCGTGCTGGATCGGCAACGGGAAACCCCGCCGGGCCCCCAAGACAAAAAACCCTGGTCCGGAAAAAATGCTGTTTCTAGCAAGACAAACAATATTTCCTACTGTACTATTAAAGGGAAACCCGGCCCACACTTTTAGGGTTTATTGCCGGGGGGTTTTTTACAAATCTAAAGCCTCGAGTAAAACCGGGTTACGGGAACAAAAATTTAAAACTCAGTGGGGGGAAGATTGGGCGCCCAGAAAAAAACAGACCATTTTTCAAATACGCTGGTAAAAAGTGATCAACTGCAAATCGCCCTAATAAGGGAAAAAATTCTAAAAATTCATTTTTAAAATAGCCGCTTGCAGTCAAGCCAATTTTTTTGGCTCAAACCTCCCAAAATTATGGCCCTTTAAACTAATGTTCGCGGGGGACACAGGCCGGGGTTTTACTTTGTTATCCGAAAAGGCTTACTTGGGCACAAAAAAAGCGAAAGCCCCGTGGCGGCCGCTGGCCTCTTAGACCAACTATCTTAATCAAAGGGGAGTTACTAACAAAATCCTCTTAAATATTTGGGAGGGGTTTTCGTCTGCCCTTTTAGGGGGGGAAAAAAGGCCCCCTATTATTCGTTTAAAACTTTTACGTGGTTTCAAATTTCACGTTGCCCTGGGACGGATTTTTGGGGTTTTAAAGCTTCTTTAAGACAAAACAGGATGATAATCCCTCCAAAAAAAAAACACCATAAAATTTTCCCCAGGGAAAAATTTTTAAACCCAAATGGAGCAACCCATTTGTTTAATTTCCCCCCACAATCAGTGGCCCCTTCTAATGCCCCAAAACCCGTTCCAAGTTTTTCAGGTTGCGACGCATTAATAAGGGAACATTCCCTCCCCCTACAAACTCCATCATCAAACAAAATAACTGATCCTAAGGACATGTGGAAAGTATTAAAGGCCACGGAAAATTTGGGAAATAAATTTATTCCCCCCGGAAACGGCAATGCACTTTCCCCTGTTTCAGCCCCAAAATACCACCGGGTTGTGACTCTGATAAAAGGGCCCAGCCAATTAAACAGACTGACTGTAAGCCCCAACCCAAAGTAAAATTCGTAAAGGGAAATAAAGCCTTCGCTCTTGTTTTTTAATGCGACTGGGGGCCCCCCCCCCTGCCCAAAACTGCGCAAAAAGTTTTTCAAAGCCGGGGCGTTAGCTTTTGACAGACAGGAAATTTACCAAAAACCACTAGACTTACCCAAAAGTATTGTCATTTCGGTAACTTCCTCGCCCGGAAACTAAAATTTTAGTTTAAAGGGCACAAAACCTTGACTCCCTTGTAAAAAATTGTGGATTTCCCGAGCACAAGGTTAAACTTTTGGGAGCTGCTTCAGGGGGACCGTGATGTTATGGGCCTTGCCCGGAAAAACCGTTGGGTTTCACTGAAAAAACTCCCCCACCACATAAAATTTAAAACCTGAAACCCATCCTGTGTATATTCCAGCATACCCGTCTACCTCACCAAAGCCCTTTTTGGGTTGATGGGGCCGATAAAAGATATTTTACACCGGGAAAAATTTTAAAAACTCACACCACCGGGGAACTCGCCTCTATTCCTCTTTTCCAAAAAGACGGAAAGTTTTAGCCCTGTATTGATTTCAGGCGAGAAAAATAAAGCCCACGGAGGATTAGATATCCTTTACCGGTTCAAAAAAAGCTTGTTAATGTCATTGGGACCGGGTAACACAAATTTTCCGAAAGCCTTTTTTTGGGTTACGGCTACTGGCGGGTTTGCCCATGGCTCCTCCCACCCTGGGGAAAATTTAATTTCCCTTTGTACCCTAGGGGAAACACTACGAGTGGCTCAGAATGCCATTTGGTCTAAAGTCAGCCCCTATTACATTTCAAAAATGTTAAAAAAATCAAATTTTGCTGACAGGGATAGGCAAAAAGGGCCATCTTACCTTGATGATCTCAAAATTTGGCAGCAAAATTTGGGAGTCTCTTTTTGCTAATTTAGAAGCAATGCCCCGAAGTTAAAGATCGGGCCCTCGGGGGCAAAATTTAACAAATGTGAATTCCTTAAGTCTAAAATCACCTTTTTAGGCCATTGGGGGTTTGGAAAAATTTCCCTACAATTCAGATAAAATACTGATTTTACAAATTTCCCCAAGGGACCTCAGAATGTAACAATGCCCTTCTTTTTTTGGGTTTTGGGGTTCTACAATCTTTTAAATTAAAACTTTGCAGCGGTTGCTTCCCCTTTAAAACAAAGCAAACTAAAAAAGGACGTGCATTTTTAATTTGGGAAAACGTGTAAAAACGAAAAATCTTTCACAGAGCTAAAAGTCCCCCCAAACTGGGCTCCTGTTTTGGGTTTTTCCCCGGACTAAAAGGGTTTCCCCTTTTGGAGCTTTACACGGATCCTCTGCATTAGGGGGGGTTGTGTATTTGCAGACAGACCCCCCGGGGAAAAAAAATCGCGGGGGTTTGCTTTTCGCGAGTAAAACCCTTTAAACTTCCGGCAAAAGTCTAATTACTCATTTTACTCCCCCGGGTCTCTCGCATTTTTTTCTGGGCCCTCTAAAAAAATTTGGGGATTTATCCTGGGTTTATAAGATAACGTACAACTGATCACGGGGGCCTGTCACTAAATTTTTTTAAAGGTAAAAACCTGTCGGAAAGACCGCCCCGTTGGTTTTTTGACTATACGGGAATTAAATCCAACTTTTAAGTTTTTTGGCCAGGCCGATCCAATGTAGTGGCCGACGCACTGTCTAAAAAAATACATGTTGGATCAGTCCCGGACAGCCCTCCTGTTTTTTTAAAATTTTTTAAAATACTTTAAACTGGGTGTCGCTAAACCCCAACACGGACTTTTTTGGGGGAAGGTAAAAGTGATATATGCTTTAGAATGGGGGGTTTCAGTCAACATTACCAAAATTTCCCTTTTCCCTTTTTTGAAAACCAATTTTTTCTTATCACCTGACCAGGTATTTTTGTAGTTTTGGCCAAAAAAAACAAACCCCCGGGGGAGCCAATTTTTGTGTACCTGAGTCAATGTCCCCTTTTTGTACTGCAACTCGTTCATGTGCTGTGTAGCCGGTCCCCCCGGGAAAGGACGAACCCCTTGCTGCGGCTCGAAATATTTTATTTTTGGGGCCTAAAATCCCGATAGATATAAAACCGCATATATAGCCAAATGGGGTGAAATGTGCTGAGCAAAAGGGGCGGGGGAAAAGGCCGGGGCACCTTTTTTTGGAATACCCCAAACCCCCTGAGGGCCCTTTGGGGCCCACTGTTGTTTTATTGATCTTTTACAACTTCCATCTAGTAGAAAAGGGGGTCAAAAATCCTGTTAGTATGTTTTTGATAAATTCTCAAGGTATTTTTTTTTTGGCCCCCTTTTAAGGGAAAAAACTCCCAAAGGGCGATTGCACACGCTTTGACCCGTCACTTTTTTTTGTCAATTCTCAACCCCCCCTTTTTTTAAATGAGTGACAATGGCCCCAAAATTTAAAAATGCGCTTCCTAAAGAAATATGTGGGCATTTTTTTTTTAACATCAAAAAAAACCCATTCACGGTGATTTATCACCCTGCCCATTAAGGGTTTAGTTTAGCGTGAAAACGGGAAAAATTTCCCGGGAAGGGCCTTGCCCCCCGTTGTTGGGGGTTACTTGTTATTTGGGGAAAGTTTGGGGTTACCCCAGGTTTTGGGGTTTTTGCTTTAAATTTGCAATACTTTGGTAAACAGGCCCAAACCCCTTACTTCATTTCTATGGTATGGAAAAAAACGCCCTTCCTTATGACTTGTTTAAAGTAGCCCCCCGAAACCTGGAAAATTTTTGATGACTATCCCTTAACTGTCAACTTAAAGTTTTCTCAATTTTATTCCCAAAGGTCAGGGATAATTAAAAGGTTTCCCAAAAGACTGTTTATGTGCGCGAAAACAACACGGGCGCTCTAAACCCTTCAAATCATTGTTGGCAAATCTTTTTTGGGTTTTCGAGTCCCAGACGAAACTTTTAAAAATTTAAAGCCCCCAGAATTTGTGGGCCCACGCCTGGTAGTTAACCAACTCAATGGTCAAAAGGGTTTGATATTTTGGGGGATCCATTTTTTAAAATCCTTTTAGAAGTCTTCACAGTGATAGACTTAAACGGACCAATCCAACCCCCCTAAATTAAAAGCTTAGTAAAACTGCTCATCTCAGCGATGGGGCCCGGCTTGAAACTACAAACCAAAAATGTCCTACTGCCCCACCCACTCATACTTATATTTAAAGGGGGGGGTTTGCGTAATTTTATTGCTTTTTTTTTCATAGTTTTTTTTTGACAACTTTCACGCATGATATTTAGTAAGGAATTAAATGCTGAGTTAAAAGGGGAAAAATTTTTGGAAAGGTACTTGCATCTAAACCTTTTCCCCCCTATTTTTCTTAATATTTCTTACCATTTTTATTTTTTTTGCATAAAAAAGTAAGCTTTAGTCAAACTTTTTTCTGGGTTAATAATATCTTAATTTTTTTAGCAACTAAAAAACATTCTAAACCCCCAGGTAAAATCAACGTGTAGAAGGGGACTGCTTTAACCCTTTTTCCCTTTTTTTGACTTACATGTCTAGGGAAAGGGGTGAAGTAGAAATTTATAGTTTTTTCACCGTTGTTTTTTTAAAAGGGTTTGGGGACGCCATAAACCCCCTCCTTGACCCTGCTACGTCAGGGTACCATGGGGGTTTTTTAAAAAATGTTCTTTTTCCCGCCGAAAATGGGGTTTTGAAGTTTTTAGAAAAAAGGCAAAAAAATGATAATTTATTTAATTAATAAAAGGGGAAAAAAATTGGGACTACAAAAACTTTAGTTTAAAAATTGGGGGTAAAGCTAAATCAGGCAAAAATGCTTAAACCAGGGCCTTTTCGTTATGTCCCTTTTTACCACTTGATGTCGGAAAAATTTTAAATTTTTTTCCCTTTTAAAAACTTTTTTACAAGCCAAAATTTTTACATAACCCAATGGTTTAAAATACATGCCCTTTTTGTGGGGGGGCGGGGGGCGCAAACCCCCGGGGAGGTGCCCCGGGGTTTTAAACCCTTTTGGCTTGGGTCGTAGATAACAAAAAATTACTTATACTTAAGATTTTATATTAATAATTTTCCCTATTTTAAAACGATTTTCGGACACCTTCCTTTTTGGGGGTAGTAGGGAGGCAAAAGCCCGGGCAAGCGAGCTATCCCACCTCAGGGACCGTACCTCAGGGCCCTTGTACGAGCTCAGGGATTTTTCCTGTGGGATTTTCTGCTCCTACAGTCCTGTCTTGTCGGTCCCCTACCTAAGGGACCTCCCCCAGGGGAAAACACGTTTGCAGGACTTTGGCCTCTTTTGACCCTTTTTCCACGACTCTGACCCCCTATCAAACGTCAACGGGGCATCTCCTCTACGGCCATCCCTTTTTGCCCTGAACAAAAGAATCACCTCCCTACACACACCTCGGGCGGGCCTGGGCCTTCCCTTTCCCCTAACAATCGCTGTCCCAAGTTTTTGTGTGTCTTGCTCTTTGGGGGTGGGAAGCCTTACGCTATCCGAGTCCCTAACAAAGGGCCCGGGAAAATATATTTGTATTGAAGTTAAAAAGAAATATAACCCCGAAAAAACTTTATTACAACTTTTAAATTTTTCCCGAACTAAGGTTTTAAAGTCTACTGAAAAATACTAAACGTTGTGGGCGCTACAAATGATACAAAGGGGTTTCATCTTGGGGGGCAAGGCCCGAGATTCACCACACAAAAAAAAGCGTTACAAATGAAACCGCATTAAAAAACTGTAAATTTTCCCCGGGGCTCCAAAACACAACGTGCGATCAGCAGACGCGCACCAAGGCTCAGCGGTGTCAAAACGAGTAAGCCTCCCCGCCCTGCCTGAACCCGTCCGGGGAAAACGGAAAATAATTTTGTCTTGGGAATTTTGGGTGTTTCTGATTTTTTTTTTTTGCGATATGGCATATACTTGCACCCTTCATTGGTACGCAAGAAAACTGTGGGCCTTTGGGAGAAAAGTTAGACCCTTTTTCCTACCTATTTTTTCCCTGAAAAATGTCTGTGCGCGCCTGGCGTGGGGGGGGAGGGGCGCGGTGGGGGGGTAGCAAAATTTTTCTACCGCGCCCCCTCTCACCCCCACTGGCCCGGCTCTGCACAGACATTATCATGGTCAAATAAGGGCAAAATGGGTTGGGTAAGCTCTCGCAAAGGCCAGCTTTTTTGCTGTATCCATGAAGGATGCCAAATATTTTCCACATCCCCAAAAAAAAAAATCAGAAACACCCCAAATTTTCCCCAAGTACTAAAATTTTTTTCCGATCTCCGCGTTTTTTTATAGGGCCGGGCTGGGAAAGGGTCACTCGTGTGACGTCGGGCCCGAAAATTTTTCCCCCCCACGGCCCGGAAATGGGGTTTTGTTTTTTTTCCCGGGGCCTTTTTTTTTCAAAATCTGTTTTTAGGGAAAAGGCGTGGAAAAGATTTTTTTTTTTTTGGATTAGGTATTTTTTAAAAACATTTAACATAATTATGCAAAAAAACAAAAGGGTCGGGGCGATTACTTTTTTAATATTATTCTATGTTTTATTTTATTTTTTTTTTTAAAATTTTATGTACGTTTCGCAAAGAATTAGTGAGCCAAAATGGTTTTTTTTTTTTTTTGAGAGGGGGGTTTTAAATTTAGCCCCAAATTTCAGTATAAATAAAATTCTTTTCCAACTCAATAATATTGCTTTTTTATTATTTTTTCAATCATTATTATCTAAATTATTTTTAAAAGAGCGTGCCAAAATCTGGTTTTTTGTGGCATTTTGCTAAAGGGAAAACCCCGCTATGGAAAACACATTGAAAACATACCGGGTTTTAGACCCCTGCGGATCTGCTATGAAAAATGTATGGACACACAAACTAATGCACATCTGCTTTTTAAACCTGGCTCTACTAATGCATGGTTGCCATAAAAGCCTGCCAGTTTCCTTTTCCTTTTTTGTTTTAAAAAAATCCCTTTAATTTTTTCCCCGACATTTTTTTGCATTTTTCGTGTTTCCCCCAGCAAAAGCCCTGAAGCAATTTTTTTACACAACCCTGTTGATATTTGGGTGCATTTTGACCTGTCTGGAGCTTGCCATTTCGGGGTCCTCCATGTTCCCAAAAAAACCGGTGGTTTTGTAGTATGCCTCCAAGTTTTCCCCAAAATGTTTTTTTAAAGACACAGCAGCCAGTGGGAATTCTCTTACATTTTTTAGGGGAAGTTTTTTTATGGGGTGCTTGAAAACTGAAAAATGGCAGCTAGAATACCGGGAAAACATTTTCACTTTTTCTTTTGGCCGGGAAAGGCGATACTTAAAAATGCGTCTCTCAGCTGTTTGGGGGCTCTTCCTGGGGAAAGCTTTATTAGGAAATCTTTTTAAAGGGAAAACATCATCCCCAACAAAAACATATGGGGCCTGTTTTTCTGAAAAAAAGGGATTTTTTCTGGCTGGGGGAAAATTTTAGGCATACCACCTTCCCTGCCCGCTTTAGGGTACAAACCCATCCCAAACTCCACCATCACTGGCTCTTCCACCCTGCCCAAAAACAACATATATAAACTTTTCCCAAAACACATCTACTGTGCCATCAGAAACAGGGAAAATAAACCCTTTTATCATAGTAGTTTTTTACCCCGAGGGGTTTGGGGGGCCCTTTCTGATTTTAAATTTTTTTCCCTCAAATGGGTCCTATACACATTGGAAAATTCCACTGGGGAAAAGAATCACTCGCTATGGCGCCCCCACTCTTCTGTATTTTTTGGGAGCTTTAAATTTTTTTTCATGCAAGACTGTATAATTGCCCTGCAGACTTGGGGATGATGGGTTGAAAACAGGTTTTGGCTGATTGGGGAAATGGCAGGACAGGGACCTTTATGACTCTCCCCGAAAAAAAAAAAGATAAAATTTTAAAGGGATAATTTTTTTTTTTTTTTGTTTGGCACTTTAAAAAATAACAATTTAAAAATACCTATCGGGGGTTTTTTTCATTCTGCGTACTTTTTAAACCCAATCACACAATTGAATAATATCTGTGATATAAAATTATAAGCCCAAAAAGTAACCCTTATTTCGGCCAGTACGGTTTTTTTATATTGGGTTTGACGTGGAGTTGATTTTCTAACTGATTTCGTGGGAAAAAATCATTATAAAACTAAAAGCAGTGCAAAACGGGGCGGGTCCCCTGCACCTGAAAAACAAACATTGAGTTTCGCTAAAAAAAGGAAAAGCCAAAATTTTTAAAATCAAAAATCAACCCTATTCAGGAAAAAAAAGTTTTGCCTGATCAATATCATGTTTTTCCCAATAAATTTAAATTTTTCAAATTTTTATTGACATGATGACTTTTTTCCCCTTTAAGGGATGGCCTTTGGGTTTTTTTTTGACCTCCCAAAAATTTCCCCAAAAGTGATGGGAACCCCCAGTCCCTAAAGTCGATACAAAAATTGGGTAAATGTTCAGTAAGATGCCAAAATGGTTTTTTTAGGTATTATTTCAGAAATTTCAAACCCCTCTGACTGCGAAGGACGAAAGTTATGTGTTATTTTGATGTGCATCTTTCACATCCCGGCACCCTCCCGCTGGGTTTACTAAACCCAAAACCCGAAAATTGCTTATGTACCTAATTGCGGGGGGCAGCACCCCCCCGCCCACCGTAAAGTTTTTTAATTTTAAATTTTCCCAGGCTGATGTAGGAGCAAAAAATTTGGGAAATGGTCCCCGTCTACAAAAAAAATTTTGGCCCGGGGGTAATTATGTGCCTTGTTTATATTCCCAAACCCTTTTAAACTATTATTATATCAATCTTTTTTTTGGGGATAAATTGTGACAAAGGGGTATTGTTATTGATAAATATAGGGGGGACAATAATTCATTGCCGCCCTATTTGCCTTTCAACGATATGTAAAAGGGGTGAGGCGTTTTAAACCCCCCATGTGTTGTGTCCCCGACCCCAAAGAGCGAACGCGCAAATTTTTCGTCCACTATAACGGCGCCAGCCCCAAATATTTTCCGCACCACGGGTACGGCGCGGGGCCACATTTGGGCCATAGAAGCTAATCTCGGGCAGCAGGGGCTCAACCTAGGATCAGCGCTCAAAGTATAAACCCCGGGTAAAGTCTCTTAGTTTTTCAGCGGGAGACACTTGCGAATTTATATTCCCCAAAAATAAATGACCCTTTGAGCTTTATGGGCGGTAAAAAGGGAAATTTTGAACCCTGTTTTCGGGTCAGTGGGTTCCCCCTGAATACTAAAGAGACTAAACCCCGGGTATACCTTGATGCGCTGATCCTAGGTTCGAGTCCCCCTTTCCCAGATTTGCTTTTATGGACCACGTGGCCCGCCCCCCGTACCCCTTTTCTGCGGCAATACTTGGCTGGGGCCGTATGTGGACGAAACTGCCCCGTTCGCTCTTTAGGTCCGACACATACACTGGGGGGGTTTAAAGCCCCCACTCTTTTATCATATTCAGGCGGGCCGGGGAAAGGGGGGGGCCATAACCCCCTACACCTGGTTTTAAAAAAAAAAAAATTTCGACAAAAAGAAGTGCCAGGAATCATTCAAAACCCCATCAAAAACTTATTCTTAAAAATTTTCCCCTCGAAAACGGTGAAAAGCCCCTTCCGAGTTTTACCACCAAAAAAATCCTAAAAATAACCTAACCTCTAACCTAACATAGTTTTTTTTTATATAACAAATTTTCCCCTTCCCCCCAAAAAAGCTTAGGGAAACCCGAGGGATGCGGGGTATTCGGATGGGGGGCCAAAAAATAACCGGACCACGAATTTAGGAGTTATGTATGGGTTTAAATGTAATATAATTTGGGTTTTAAAATGATTAGTATTTTTTATTAACTGTTGGGGCAAAAAGATTGTTAGTGGGGGGTTTTGTTGTGTAATGCCCATTATTTTGGGAGTAGTAGGAAAATTTTTTATTAAAAATTCCCGGCTATGTCTTGTCAGTATTTTAAATTTTTTTTTTTTTGTCACGGGTGACTCATCGCCCTGCTATCATTTTTTCCCCCATATTTTTCCCCATCCTTTTTCTTCCCACCGCCTTTTGTTTTTTTTTTCCTTCTTTTTCCGGGGCCCTTTTCTTCCTTCCCTTCTTTCCCTCCCTCTCCCCCGAATGCCGATGCAGTCAAATTCGGGGCAAAATTATTCCCGATCAGTGATAACAAAGTATTCAATTCTTTCTTTTTTCCCAACCATCTTCTAGATTTGGGAAACCCTCCAGATCCTATGTCTTTTAAAAATAATCCCATCGTTATCAATCAGTTCTTTGGGGAATTTTTGTAAAGAACCGCTAAAAAAACCCCACCAAAGTTCAAAAAAACACTTCCATCCCCTCTCCTCCTGAATAGCGTTGGACGCGACTTTACATAAAAACCACCTTCTTGGATATTAGTTAAAGATATTAATTCTTCTACACAAAGTAAAGGTTTGTTTTATGGACCCCTTTTCTGAGGTACCGATTTTTCATTACAAAATTTTTATTTCGGGATAAAATTTTTTCTTTTGAGGTCACGCGAACTTTTCAAAATTTCCCTTTTGGGGGGGGAAGCCTGTGCCCGAGGAGCAGTCTCACGCTTATTGGGGTAAGACATCTGCCCCTCGCTCCTTTTTTCCCCCCCTTATTATATTATATCTATTTTTCTATAATATATATAGGTACATTTTCAGTGTCACTAACGCATAAAAGGGTCAACCCCCATCCTTAAAAGTGTTATTAACGGGGTCGCTCTACGCTTCTTTGTGGCTCGCTGGGTTTCTTTCAAAGCCACTTCTTACTGAAACACATAAAACATTTTTCCCTATTTTTTCTTACTAGATCCTATCTTCCATGTGAAATTTATAAATATTAAGTGGTATTTTACCTAAATGTGGGCTTCCTGAATAGAAATTCTAGGAAGGGGGTTTATGCCATAAGACTTTCCTCATCATTTAGGAAATTTCCCGGGTCGGGTGTAAAGCCTTTTTCTTTTTTCCGATGGGTTTTTCTCGGTCAGGTTAAACCTTAAATTTTTTGGATATGATCTCAAGCAAGAGACTTATGTCACTATAAAAAATAGGATGATTTTTTCCAAAATAATTTTGTGTTATTATAAACCCGGTGATTTTTCTGTATTAGACAGAAATTTCCCCCCACACTTCCAAAAGGTTCCGCCTTATCGTTTAAAATTCCCACGTACCATTCCCGACTACCAAATAAAATTAATATTAATTTAAAAACTCCCAAGGGAGAATCTAGTGAACTATCGCCGGGCTGGTGGCACAAACCCCTTTAACCTATACATTTTATCCCCCCCCCTAAGTACGCCCCCTTCGCGTACTCTCCGCAGTGAGCGTATCATACTATAATCTAAGTAAATCAGAAAAAAGTAAATTCTTCTTCATTGAAACTTTAAAAATCATCCCCAAATAATATCATTCAAGAAACGTTGACTAGTCAAAAAACCCCCATACCATGACCCCCAAATTTTCTGTCAACACAGGGGGACTATAGCGGTGGGTTTTTATTTCCTACAAAAAACAGAATTCCCTTTGGGGAAAGTGCTAGATAGCAAAAAATTCAAAAAAATATGTCAAAGTTCTTTGGGGTGGGACACAGTAAAACCCCCAAATTCGACGTCCGGGCCCCCGGGAAAAAAGATTTTTAGGAAACCGGGAGAAAAGAAAATTTCCTTTTCTAAATGAAAGGCTGAATAGGTCCTGGAATGGCCTATCTTGCTTTTGGGTGGGTTTTCGTTCCCGGGGAATAGATCCCGGCCTTTTGGACCTATCAGGAAACCGCAAAAAAGAGAGGTTGGGCGGTTTTCACCAAAAACCCGTCTACCGAAAGAGGCCCCTTTAGCACAGAAAATTATAAGAAAGGAAAAATTCTAAAAACAAAAGAAAAAGCCGCAGGCAAAACCCCAATAATTTAAATTAAACTCACTAACGAAAACACCTGGCATCCAAGGTGTTCTTTGGATAGATAGGGGAGAGATAAATAAAAAACAATTAAAAAAATAATGGGGGCCCCCCTGGAAATGAATGAACAGAAACGGCGGGAATCCCCTGGGGTAGCCAGGGGAAACCCGAGTCCCTGTTAGTGGCCGACGGAACCGAAAATCAAATCTCTCCCTGTATTTACAAGAAGTTTTCTCCGACGGAATCATGATTTGGGAAAACCTTTTTTTCCGGGGCTAAAAGGGGAGGAGGAGAAGGGAGACGGAATAACGCACAGCACAGCTAGAAATTTATGGGGGATTTTAAAAGCACAACAAATCACGGGAACCTTCCCTTGACTCTCCATCATCCCGGTAGCATGCAAAAACAAAATCCAACGAATTTTTCGAAAACCAAAATTTCCAGGGATGGTGAAAGAGGGACTCTCAACCTCGAGATATTCCAGTACTAAATTACATAAACAAAAGGCCCTTTGACGCAACGGCCCGCCCCCCCAAATGTTTTTTTAAATTAATTGAAAATGTCTCAAGCGACCAACACGCACCAATTGAAAAAGGGGGGGGTCCCCGAATTATAAATTTTAATCCAAACTATAAAGCAACCAAAAGGTAGAAACTGGTCGGCTCTTTAAAAATCTTTTCGTAACCGAGTTCCCCACCGAAGTGAGGTTGATAAGGGGCAAAAATTTGGAGGAAATGAGATGCGGGGGAAAATCTCCTAAAGCTTTTCACCACCTTTTTTTTTTCCCCAAACAGCGGTGACGCGAAAAACCCCCACGGGAAATTCCCCCGACCGAGATAAACAATAAAGAAAAATTTGGTATGGATACCATCACATGGGAAAAAAAATTAGGGGGGTTTCCTCGATAAAGGTATCCCCTAAAAAAATTCCAAACCCGCATCGAACACAGCGGCAGATACTAAAGACGACCGCCCAAAAAGGGAAAACATGTTTCCCAAACCCCCCAAGGGGGAGAAGGGAAAAAAAAAACGGAAGGAGGCGATAAGCACACACTTTCCTCACCCCCAAAACCCCCCAAAGACAAAGTAAAAGGGTTTAAACAAAACCAAAAATTTAAAAGGTCATTTGGCCCAGCAAACTAAAAAATCACCCCCCCACGCGAGTTCTTCCGGGGAAACAGTAAACCAAAAATATTGCGCTTTTTGTCAATCCCCAACGAAAACCTTCCGGAGTGTGGAAAAAACCTCCCCGGGCCCATTGTTTCGACTGTCCAAACCCGGTTGTGGGAGGGGAGTCAAAAACTGCCTGGGCGGCCCCAGGCAAGTATTTTCACGCACAGCAACTAAAAATCAGCAATCATCCTGACTAGATGTGACATTTTTCCCCCACTATCCACGTAAATATAAACGGGAAAAAACAAAAGCGATGTGGACACGGGATTGCATACCTTAATAAAAAAAGTACAGAAAAACGGATCGGAAAGGGAAAAAAAACTAAACGACGGAATCCCCCCATCTCGTGGGAATCACGAACCCCGTTAAAAATCCTGGGCATGATAGGCAAAATTGAAACGGGGACGGGAAAAAATTTAAAAAGGGGGTTTTCCCTTTTACCCCGACTCTTACTCAAGGGGCGATTTATTTCGGGTGTGACTTTCTCCAAAGCCCCCTTTCCCTGGGAGGGAAAAGTAGAGCAATGCGATGGGCGACCCCCCCCCTACCGTGAATCACATCCGTCGAAAGGGAAAACAAAATCAAAGAACCTACTAACCCGGTGAGCGTGAAAAAAAAAAAAAACCCTTCACAAAAAAAATCTTCCACCCCTGTCAAAAAAAACCTACCATCGGTTAGGCGGGTTAACGTAAATGGCCCACCAGTTTCAAACCCTTTCTTTCTACCCGCGGAAAAAATTAGCAAAAATAGTTACCTACGTGGAAAAATGTCAGCAGAACAAAAAATTTACATTCCCCACGATAATCCCAAAAGGAAAAATTTTGGAAAAAGGCCCAAAAATTTGGGTCTACGACAAAGGGGAAATCCTCCCCCGGCCCAAAATTAAAATTCTATTCAGAAGCCAAAATGACTTAATACCGTCAATGATAAGCACAGCCAAAAGGGAACCCCGTACCCAAAGGTTAAAAGAATTAATAAAGGGACAAAAATGAACCCCTGACTTTTTCAGAACAACAAAATTACGAAAGTAATTCTCGAAAATATCCCTTTTATCCTAGAAAAAAATGAATTAGGTCTCTAACGGTCCCCCGGCCCACAAAATGGATGACCCTAACCCAGTCGGGCCCCCTCGATCGGTATCCAAGAAAGCCAAGGAGCAAATTTCACATATGTTCAAGATAGGGAAGAAAGAAATATCATAGAAAGATCCAGGGCCCCGCAGGGTTTCACCGATCGTATTGGTAAAAAACCAGATGGTAGAAGAGAATGTTCTAGATTTTCGACACAAAAAAAAACATCTCGCCACCGAAATCTATCCCTTCCCACGTTTGGAAAAATTTGGTCGAACAAGCCGCGGCCAAAAGTATTATGTCACCTTAGACATGCCGAAGCATATTTCCAGACTTACTAAAACGAAAGCCCCGATCTGACCCCTTTTAGCGCGGGTCACCTTTTAATCGTTTTTTGAGCCACCCCCGGGTAAACTGCCACCCGCTATATTTTCCAGGCGAAGGCTTTATCTTGCTCCCCTCCCTTTAGAAAGGGATGGGTAAAAACTACCCAACGATTTAAATTTTTGGGCTCCTACTTTTCCCCTTTTTTTGGAACGTCTTAACCAAATCTTCGAAAATCCTTACTACTAATGGGGTGAAACTTAACCTCAGTAAGTGACCTTGGGCTTAAAAAAGTCACTTTTTTCGGTCTCGGGTCTCAGCCGAAGGAAGTAAAGATCTAAAAAACGTGGAACCGTTTCAAAAATGAAACTCCAAAACGGGGAAAGGAAATTTGCGTTTCTTAGGGGGTTTTTGTTTCTATGGAACAGGGTTCCCCCGTTCGCGAAGTTGCACTCCCCTACTAAATTTTTCAAGAGCTCACGTCACTCTCACCTGGGGCGGAGGGTTTCAACAAAAGGCGTTTGAAAAACCCCCAAGTCGTGCCCGATAAACACCTGTCCGGAAGGGCAAAAATTCATGAACCTTTCATCCTCATACAGAGCGATAAAACTCACTCGGGGGGGGGGTTCTAAATCAAGTTAGTCAAAAGGTTCAATTGCCCCATTTGGTATTTCTCCAAAAAAAATGAATTTTTGCGAACGCGTTACTCCGCGACCGACAAAGAAACGTTGGCCCTAGTTTCACCGTAGAAATTTTTTATCATTTCTATGGGGCTCAAAATTCTCAATGTCACGGGTCACCAACCCCTCCCAGTTTTTAAAAAAGAAAAAAAATCTCCTCGAATGACCAGGGGGATCCTAGAGAGCGCGAAAATAGTTTTTGGGTTAAATACCTGAAAGGCAAAAATAAATTCGTCGCGGACCCGTCCCCGTCCAGTGGGGGTAAACCCCCCGCCCGAATTTCTGGGTTGGGACTCACCCCCAAACCGCATTTATTCTACGCCAAAGGAAAACCCCTGGGAAAGAGTTGGTGAGTATCTGGAGGGGGGAAGAGTTCCATCAAACCATACCGAAAGCCACTTTGATCAGTTTAGGTAAAAGATACATACTATATTAGTTTGAGAAAAAAAAAGATGGGAGCCTACACTATGTCCTCATAATTTCCCCCGTAGTTGACCGGGCTCGCTCTCCACCAGGGGCATGAGTTATCAGGTTACTTTGGACAAAAGAAAACCATCAAGAAGCCCCAGGAACTTTACTATTTGGGGAAATTTAAAATAGATTGGTGAGTAATCAAAACTTTGAACTTGCCAGAGGTTCAAAGGAATAAAGAGTTACAAAAAAAACCCCGGAAGGAATTACCCCCATAGATAAACCTTTTGAAAAAATAGGGATAGACCTCCTGATATGGTAGCAGGAGAAAAGGTTACCGTTATGTTAGCGGGGTCGATCATTACAGTAGGTTTTTTTAGGTTCTTCCCCCTTTAAAACCAAACACACTACACACATCATTTAAAACCCTGGGCAGTACCTGGCGGACTAGGGGGCACCCCCCAAAATCGTCCTGGACAAGGAGGGGGTTCACCCGCCGGGAGTTTCCCGCATTCGCACACACACCCAAACACTCTTTCTATACCCCCCTATCACCCTCAAGGAAAAACGGTGACCGAGAGGGTCACAGACCCGAAGTCAGTCCTCTCGACCCCGTGTCAGGACACCCCCTGATTGGGCCCCCGTTGGGGGCAGCCGTCCAAAACACATGAATCAAGGGTACAAAAACCTCCCCTGGACAACAAACCCACTTCGCTTTCTTTTCGTCATGCCCCAGGGTTTTTGAGAGCTCTACCCGAGTCGAGGGAAAAAAAATGACAGGGCGTGGGACCGCCCTAAACCCCAGACGCATCGAAAATGTCGCTCGGTACAGGGACGTCGCAAAAAAAAACCGGGGAAAAAACAATGGTGGGGTGGGAGGGGTGGTATGGGCAGAAAAGGACCACCATACCCGGGCCGTGCCGAAACCAAGTGAAAAGGGGTGGGGTCTATCGGTGTGGAAGTACGTTGGGGGGGGAGCTCATACGTGGTAAAAAATGTTTTCAAGAAAAAAAAGCCCAAAGAGCTGCCAACAAGTGAAGCCTTATTATGGCAGTGAAGGTGGGTTTGTAGAACCGTGGAGAGGGGCTTCAAACCCCACCCCCTGGACGAGCAATTTGCCCCCCGTGTTAGGGGACCTCCCAAAAGGCCATTGAGGAGAAGAAAGTTTTATTTTTTTTTTTTTATTAAGAGTGTTAGAAATAATAGATCCCAAAAGGTGATGTGTGTAGACTAGATAAAAAAATTTGGTCTAGGAGTTCTCATGTCTAGAAAATCGGGGCTCTGGTTCCCACGGGGGTAAGCCTGGGTTGTGGAAGGGTTTTAATTCGAGTTTTGTAGTATACGCGACTCCTTTACAGCAACCAGCTTGCGGTGTGGGGGGATATTTTAGGACTTGTTGGGTTTATCATTTACCGAGGCTGCCGGGTGCGCCCCTGGGATACTCCCTGCACAGAGAATCAGACACTGAGTCAAAGGTACGGTCACTATTTCCCAGGTATCGGTTGACGGGATATTCCTTTCATTGGATTTTCGTGTAACAAAAACAAAAAAAAAAAAAACCCCCCGTTTTTTAAAGGCAGAGGAATATCCATTAAATTTCCCCTAATTGTCCCCTCCCTACCCCCTCTTGACGCAGTTTTAAAACGGAAAATGATCCTAAATAGTTTTCTTTGATCCCATAGAAATTTTAAATTTTTTTTTAGAATGACCTTAATGCCCAATTTGGGAGAAGTAGGAAAAAATTATTATTTTAAATTTCCCCAGCTAGTTTGTAGTATTAAATTTTTTCTTTGTCACGGGGGGACTCATCGCCCTGCTATCATTTTTCCCCCATATTTCTCATCATTTGTACTTCCTACGCGCCATTTTTTTTTTTCTTCTTTTTTTTCCGCCCTTTTTTTTCCTTTTCCCTTTTTTCCTCCCTCTCCCCGGGCATGCCGTATGCGAGTCAAAAAATTGTGGCAAATTATTCCGCGCAGTGATAACTAAAGTATTCCCCAAATTCTTTTCATTTTTCCCCAAACCCTCTTTTCAATTTTGGGAACCCCCCCTAGATTCCTATGTCTTTTAAAAAAATCCCCACGTTATCAATCATTTCATGAATGGATTCTTTTAAAGATCGCGCTAAAAGAAAGCCCCCAAATTTAAGAAAAACTTCCATACCCTCTCAAAACCGAATATGCTTCGGACGTCGACATTACATATAAACCATCCTTCTTGGGTATTTGATTAAAGATATTTAAATTTTTTAAATCAAAATAAAAGGGTTTTTTTTTATGGACACCCTTTTGAGGGACGCGAGTTTTTTATTTTAAATAGTTATTTCGGGGTTTAAGTTTTTTCATTTTAGGGCACGGCGAGACTTTTTTAAACAAATCCCTTTTTGGGCGGAAGCCATGATGCCACGGGAGCGTGTTTTACGCTTCATTTTAGTAAGCCCTCTGCACCCCGCTCCTGTTTTTCCCCCCCTTTGTAATTTTATCTATATTTTCTTATATATATATATTATGGTACGTTCAGTGTCATACGCATAGAAGGTCAAACCCCCTCCTTTTAAATGTTATTAACGAGAGTCCTCTACGCTTCATTTTTGGCTGTCTGTTCTCTCAAACCAAGGTCTTCAAAAACCCTACAACATTTTTTCCCCCTTTCTTTCTCTATGATCCTATCTTCCTGTGTAATTTAAAATATTAAGTGGTATGTTCCTAAATTTGGGCTTCACTGAAAAGAAATTCTAGTGAAGGAGAGTTTGCTCATAAGGCTTTTCTCATCATTTGGGAAAAGTTCCAGGGGCAGGTGTAAAATTTTTTTTCTTATTTCCGATAGAGTTTCTCGGGACAGTGTTAACCTTATATGTGATATGACTCAAGCAAGAGCATACTATTCATATAAAAAAGAGATGTTCCAAATATATTCTTGTTTTTATAAAACCCCGGTGATTATTTTGTATTAGGACAGTAATTTCCCCCCACTTTCCAAAAAAGGTTCCCCCTTACTCGGTAAATTCCCCGTACCATTCACGACTACCAATCAAACTAAATTTAAATTAAACAAAAGCCCAGGGAGTAACATAGTGAACTTCGCCAGGGCTGGTGGGAGCAAAACCCTTAAACCAAAAAATTTTTACCCTTCCCCCCCTTAAGTACGTCCCCCCCTTTGCAGTCTCTCCCAGTGGACGTATCATACTATAATCATTAGTGAAGTCAGAAAACTAATTAAATTCTTCATTCAAATTAAATCATTTATCAAATCATCCCCAAATAAATCATTCAAGTAACTTGATAGTCATAAAACCCCCATACCAGTGACCCCCAATTTTTGTAACACAGTTGGGGGGTGTACACGCTGTCACGTAGGCAGGATAAGTCGCAAGAGGTTAGTGGCAGTCACTGGAGCGAGGAAGGGATCCGCCTGCGCTACAACACGAGACCCACCTCGCCACCACCACACCTGCCACCTGTTCGTGCCCCGCCGCCAGTACTACCCAGGGTTTTGAACTGTTCTATTTTCCCCCACGGGGTTTTTTAAGTAAAAAGAAAAAGCAAGATTTTTTTTTTCCTTACTGCCACAAGCTTCGGGCATATAGGGGAGAATGGCAGTGCGAGGAACGGTTCTAAAACCCCCAGCTTAGCGGGGGGCTTTTCCCCTACGTTTGGGTGTTTTAACAACTGCGAAGCCCCTTGGGTTTTTTGGAATTCTCGGGGAGGATGGCATAAAGGCCTTGGGGGGGGTTACTCGTGCCGAAGTGTTCGATTTTGGGATAGAAAATCAAGATTTTCGGCTGCCGCCCGTGGTGGCAGTGGAGGGAACCTTTTAAAATTTTTAAGTGGGGGGCCAATTATAAGGGGCC
>JACEEZ010010482.1:0-7500 GCA_016584305.1 Chionoecetes opilio
CCTTTTTTTTACTTTTTTTAAAAACTCCATTAAAAAAAAAACATTCTAAGATAAAAAGAAAACTTGTCAAAAAAAAACCTAGTATTAACATCATTACTTACGGATTCTTACTTGGCGGGAATTCCTGAACCAAGCAAATATTTTTAAGTCATATAGAAACGACTCAATACAAAAATTTCCCATCGTGTCTCTGTCGTCTGAGTCAAGGTGTACATATTCATTGGAAAAAAGGGAAATTATCAACAGCAACTTCTTTAAACATAGTTTATAAGACATGTGATTCATTTTTTTCCGCTTACACACTTATACACGACTGAAAAGAATCTTATAAATGTTTATCTTTCTCTCTCTCTCTCTCCTCTCTCTCTCCCCCTCTCTCTTCCTCTCTCTCTCTCGCCTCGCTCTCGCTCTCGCTCTCGCTCTCCGCTCTCGCTCCCCTCTCTCTCCCCTTCTCCCCCTCTCCCTCTCTCTTCCCCTCTCCCCTTCTCCTCTCTCCTCCCCTCCCTCTCTTCTCTCCTCTCTCCCTTCTCTCTCTCTCTCTTTTCCTCTCTCCTCTCTCTCTCCTTCTCTCTCTCCTCTTCTCAATTCAATTAATTCAAGTAGTTTATTAGCCATATAAATATATACAAGCTTTATCATATATACATATACAGGGTAATTAACATGGCGGGGCCCGTTAATGTAAACTTTTTTTGACGGGCCCCTTGCTTTCATACTGTATAGCTATAAAATGCCTTGCAACGGACAAACTATCTACGTATTATATTTCGACATACCTTTTTATTGATTATTTACATAGACATACATACTAAAACATATCAAAATCTTACAAACATACAAACCAACAGAAACTCACTCATAATATCTTTAATGAAAAAAATACATCTACTGAATAAACCAAAATGACTATACTTAACATGTATAGATCAATACTATTTACCATATATTTCCTTGTATTTTTTTTAAATGTATTCTTATTAACAATATTTGTAATGTGCTCTGGAAGTTCATTCCATTTCATGCATCCAAATAAATGACAAATCTTTATGGGATTCAGTAATTGGAAAGGTGGTTTTAATTTGATGTTTATTTCTTTGGTTTTTAAATTATGTATTTGAAAAGCAGTCTGAAGTGAAGCAGAATGAAAGATATGGAATTCGTCATGAAGGAATTTTAGACAATTATAGAACATAATATCATTTATTTAAAATTTTAAAGCTTTTAGATAGCAAAAGCTGTGTGTTCCTGATACTAACTTTGCCTAGGGTTCTAATTATCCCTTTTTTGAAGCAAGAGCTCTCTCTCTCTCTCCTCTCTCTCTCTCTCTTTTCTCTCTATCTCGTCGCTCTCTCTCATCCTCTCTCTCTCTCCTCCTTTTCTATCTCTCTCCTCTCTCCCCTCTCCTCTCTCTCCTCCACCCCTCTCTCTCTCTCTCGTCTTCTCTCTCTTCTCCTCTCTCTCTCTCTCTCTCCTCTCCCCCTCTCTCTCTCTCTCTCCGTCCTCCTCTCTCTTCCCCTTCTCTCCGCCATCTCTCTCCTCTCTCCTCTCTCTCTCCCTCTCTCTCCTCTCCCCTATCTCTCTCTCTCTTCTCTCTCTCTCTCCTCTCTCCTCTCTCTCTCTCTCTCTCTCTCTCCTCTCTCTCCTCTCCTCCTCTCGATCTCTCTCTCTCTCTCTTTTCTCTTCTAACATCTCTCTCCCTTTACTCTCTCTCTCTATTTTCTCCTCTCTCACCCAACTTACCTTTCAGCAGCTAATAAGGCCTAATTAGGCATCAGGTGTCCAAACAAAGCCTGGCAAACTTACAGGTGACGCGACAAAGGTTTTGTACCTATATTACCACGGCTTTAACGATGCAGATATAATGATTGAATGAGGTGAAGTTTAGAGAGAACAGGTGAGATTAAATGGAAAGGCTAGGTTAGTCGGATTAAATTAGTCTTAATGGTTATTGCACATATAGATTTTCTTTAAATAAGTAACAAAACATTAATTTATGACATTGACGCTCTTCTCTTTCTCTCTCTCTCTCTCTCTCTCTCTTCTCTCCCTTTTCTCTCTCTCTCCTCTCTCTCCCCTCTCCTCCTCTCTCTCTCTCTTTTCTCTCTCCTCTCTCTCCTCTCTCCTCTCTCTCTCTCTCTCTCTCTCTCTCCTTTTCTCTCTTCTCTCTCTCTCTCTCCTCCTCTTCTCTCTCTCTCTCTCTCTCTCCTCTCTTGTCTACTCTTCCGTGGCGAGTGGACGTTGTCTACTCTTCCGTGGCGAGTGGACGTCCCACATTTTGCTCCTGCCTACTACTCCAACTCTACTTGACTAGAATGGATTCCTCAGTATTGAAGACTCTGCTTGCTGCTCAAGGTCAAGCCTACAAATACCCTGGAAGTGTTTATGGGACAAATAAGCGAAAAAATGCAAGCACTACAATCAACCGTTAGTGATTTGAAAAAAGTCTCGAATTCCCCTCAGTCGGAACTGGATGAGTTTAAGTCTGAAGTGAAACAGCTCAAGCGTGAGAAAGAGGGAAATAAATCAAATATTAGATTTTGCAGATGACCTTCAGACTCAACAAAATCAGTGAAAAAACTTGAAGATAGATGCAATTTACCAAAGGACTATAATAGAAGAAACAACCTGCGAATCATTGGATTTGAAGAGCTTCAGGGCGGTGAGACTTGGGAACAAACCGCCAAACAAGTATCGAAACTGTTCGAAAACAAGCTCCAGCTGCCCATATTCAAATTGAATGAGCCCATCGCACTGGACAGCAAAGTACGTATCAACATCGCCCAGTTATTGCTCTTTTTCCAGCGCTATTGTGACCGTGAAGCTGTGTTAAGAATGCTTCAAAGTTACGAGGCACCCGAATCTTCATTAATGAAGACATGCGCCCTGCTTCACAAAATAAATAAAGGCTCAACTACCCATGATGCAAGCAAGGAGTGGGGGAAAAACTAGCGTACTTCAGGTACACAAAACTGATTATTAAAGTCAAAAAAGGTGCGCCCGAAAATTCTGTCTCGGCCCCTCGAGGCTCCTCGATGGATCTCGGGACTACCACTAGGAGTGCCCTGCTGCCGGTGGAGTCGCTGTTGCCATGCTTGCTGCTGCTGCCGTCGGGGTTTCGGTTTAACTCTGCTGCTGCCGTCGAGGTCGGTGCTGCTGCGGGCTGCTGCTGCCGTCGAGGTCGGTGCTGCTCTGCTGCCGTCGATGTCGGTGCTGCTGATACTGCCCTGCTGTGCCCATGGCGGGTGGTGTGGTGCAGCCGTTGGTTCTGCTGCTGCTGGAGACGCTGACACGGGGGGCCCGAGGTGCAGAGTCGCCGTCCCCTGCTACAGATGCAGTGCACGCATCACACCAGGTGAACCTAGAGGTATATTACCCCGTAAAACGAAAAAATAAACCGGAAAGACACCAACCTCATTATGTAACTCCTGTTAATCTTATTCCAATACGTAATGTCTATAGACAACATTTCTTTACCGTTTAGTGAACTAAATGACAGAGAATTAATTAAAACATTAAACCATGAGAAAGAACTAAATTTCCTATGATATTCTTAGCAATATAAATTTTTTCAATCCGTTTGATCTTAATGACAATATTTCACTAACAATTATCTCATTTGCCAAGGCCTAAAAGAACCATTATGTAACTATTATTTTTGTGATGTTTCTGATTAAATAACATCCCTACTCCATTTGATTTGAAAATAATGTCTACAATATAAATAGTTTGTCACGTCACCTAGACTCTTTCTGTGATCAATGCTTAAATGTACCAAAAATAATTTTAATGTTATAGGATTTTGTGAAAAAAGACTCAATGATGATATATCTGCACTTTACCATCGGGACGTTACAATGCCTCTTCAAAAACAAAACAACCAAAGGTGGAGGTTTAGCTCTCTACATACTAAAAAATGTTAAAGGGGTACTATGCCAGGATTTATCTCTTAAATTGACTCATATCGAATCCTTATTCATAGAGTGTACCGGTACAAACAGATTTTTGGTTGGAATGATATCCCAGGCCCCCTAACGAAAGCTTTCATGATTTCATATTATCTCTTGAACACTCCTAAAATTTATTACATCGCAGCAATATTTACCTTTTACATAAGGGGAGACTTAACATAAATCTATATAAGCAAAAAGACAATAATGTAAATGAGCTACTGATTTACTGTATTCCTTACTCTTATTTTCCAGAAATTTAAAAAACCTACCCGTGTGACAGATACATCAGCATAAATAATTGATCACATTTGGACCAACGACTTAAAAAACCTTCGGGCCGGGGTATTATGTACACCTCTATTAGTGATCCACTTCCCAGTTTTTTAGCTCTTTTTCAGTTCCCCAACATAATGATCGATCCTCATACATCTCAATAACTAAAGGTATTAACGAGTGAATTTTATTAGTACATTTTAAAACAAAATTAATGCTTTTTAAATTTGGGGTAACTGAATAAATGATAAAAGTGTAAATGATGGTTTTGAGAGTTACATAAAAACATTTCTTAATATTTATAACAAAACTTTCCCCATTAGACTTCTACATTTCAAAGTAAAACATGTTGGTAACCCTTATATCCATCAGCTATAAAACCTCCATAAAACACCGGAAAAAATTACAAAACTCTATGCCAAATGCCCCTCACTTACGAAGCCTCCTTTAAAGTTATAGAAATCAGCTAACAGCGACAATAAGAATAGCCAAAGAAAGTTTTACGCATCAAAATCCAAAGATAATGCAGGAAACCTAAAGAAAATTTGGGGAAACTAATAACAGTGTCTTGGGAAGAAAATAAAATCCTACGCCTCCACCTTCCATTACACTACACACAACAAACAACGTCAAACAGCGAGGATATAGCACAGGGATTAACGAGTACTTTTGCAATGTGGCGAACACCCCTGGCACAAGTAAGATCAACTCCTGTTTCATATAAAAGCTTCCTTCCTGAACCCACTCAATTTTCATTTTATCTAAACCTACGACAAACTTAGAAATAAGTCCATAATTAAAGAATTTAAAAGTAACATCACCAGGTCATGATGACATTCATATTAATATAATAAAAAATGTAGTGATGAAATCCCCCCTTTCCCTTTAAAATATATCTTAAATACATCCTTTAAAGAGGGTTCCTTCCCAAAGCACTTACAGATTGCAAAAGTAATACCTATCTATAAAAAGGTGACGCAACCCTACACACTAACTACAGACCAATATCAATTCTTCCAATTTTTCGTAAAATCTTTGAAAAAATTATCGTAATAAAACTAATTAATTATCTTACTCAGCATTCCCTTTTAAACAGAGTCTCAGTATGGATTTCGCCCAAAGCACTCCACAGAATTGGCACTACACCACCTTAGTCAAATTATTTACTCTGCTTGGATAATAAAATGAACCCTTTGACTGTTTTCGTGACCTGAGTAAAGCCTTTGATACCATCCCTCATAATATTTTACTACAGAAAATTTTTGTTTATGGGATCCGTGGGCCCCGGGATTCAGATGGTTCCAGAGTTATTAGGTCAGGAAAACAATACTTTCATATAAATAGTCTCCACACAGAGATCCATTTGCTGCGGTGGGACCTCAGGCTCCATTTTAGGGCCAATATTATTTTTTTATATATATAAATGATATAACACGGGAGCATAATAGACTTAATTTTATACTTTTTTTCTGACGACACTACCATCTTCCTACAGGCCAAGATTTTTAAAGAACTAGAGATACTCTGAATACAGAACTAGGCATATATCAAACTGGTTATTGAGCAACAAACTTACACTAAATATCTCTAAAACACACTGCATGATATCCACTCACTATATACAACCCCCTGATATTGAAATTATAATTGATGGCCGTCAGTAAATCAGTTAAGGGAAAAAAAGTTTTTAGGAATAACAATAGACAGTAAAACTAAATTGGCACTCTCATTTAGATGATGTAAAAAATAAAAATTTATAAAATTGTGGGATATTATACAGGGTGAGACAGTTCTTAATTCCAACTGTTTAAGACAAATATACCTCTCATTGTTTATCCATATATGTTATATTGGGTCAGCCAGTATGGGGTGGGGCACACAAAACTTACTTAGATAACATTCATTGCACAAAAAGTTAATCCGCATCATGTATCACAAACAAAAAAATGACCACACCAATCCCCTCTTTGTTGAAAAAAAATTACATAAATTTCATGACATCATACCCTTCAAACCTTTTTTTTATGTACAAAGCTTTGTATATTCACCCAGTTTGACAGTGGCTTTTAGATACCTGTCTCACAATATTGACACCCGACGAAATAATAATCTAAGACTCCCACTTTGTAGACATCACACGCACAACCAAAGTGTTCTTTTCGGGGGGCAAAAGGGATGGAATCGACTGCAGGAGGATGTCAAAAATTCCGTGTCACTTAAAATAATTTAGATACAAGGGGAGGCAGAAAAATTCAAGAAATAGAACTCAAACGGAAAAATTTAATTATTGTTTCTTTTGTGTACTTCAATGTGTGTGGGTTGCGTTTGTGTGGGTGGGTGTGTGAGTAATATGTATATGTAGGTTGTGTATTGTGTATGCATGTGTACATGTGTGTGTATAAATATATCTGTATGTGTGTATGCATATGTATATGTGGGGTTTTATTTATATGCTATGAAAAGATTTCTTGTATATATATTTGGTACGGGCACTGTTTTTTGGGAAAAGGTTATTAGTCTTTGCTTAACTTCTGATCTATTCATATATTATAGTTTTTTTTTAAACATAATTACTGTTCTTGTTTTTTGAAAATATCAAGATTACTTCAATCGTATCTTTATTATTATTATAATTATCATTATTATAATTATTTATTACTTTGATATTCAGTATTGATTTTTGTTACTATATGACTATTTTATCATTATTATTATTATTATATTATTATTAATATTTTTTATTTATTTTATTTTTATTTTTTTCTCATCATTTTATTATCGATATCATTTTTATCACTATTAATATTATCATCATTATTGTCTTCTTTTTTTACCATTATTGCTATTATATTTATTTTGATTATTATCACTATATACCATAGTTATTATTATTGAGTCTTATTATTATTTTTACTATACACATATTTTTTTTTTTCTTCATTACCTTCTTACGTTTTATTATTTTTTTTTTATTATCATTATTATTACAGGTATTTTTATCTCTTTTCTTACTTAAAATTATTAGGGATGTCAATGTATAATTATCAATAGTCCACTTTAGGGCCACGAGAGACAAAGAAATTATCATAGCATGAGGTCCATAAAAGAGCTCCGGGTTAATGGACCGTGGCTTATATGACTGTATATTGATTATGAACACTATTGTATTACACCAAACCAAAAAAACTATCAAATATCAAGTATCAAGTATCTCTCTCTCTCTCTCTCTCTCTCCTCGTCTCCTCCCTCCTTCTCTCTTCCCCTCTCTCCTCTCTCT
>JACEEZ010010482.1:12500-21032 GCA_016584305.1 Chionoecetes opilio
AAAGTAGCGTTAACTAAATAAATCGCCGCGGTGGCTGCTCTCTCTCTCTCGTCTTCTCTCTCTCTCTCTCTCTCTCTCTCTCCTTCTCTCCTCTCTCTCTCATCGCTCCTCTCTCTCTCTCTCTCTCTCTCTCTCTTCTCTCTCCTCCTTCTCTCTCTCTCTCTCTCTCTCTCTCCTCTCTCTCTCTCTTCTCCTCTCGTCGTCTCTCTCGTCTCTCTCTCTCGTCTCACCCCTCCCCTCACTCCTCTCTCTCCCTCTCTCCTCCTCCCTCTCCTATTCCATCCTCCCTCATCCTCTCACTCTCTCTCTCTCGTCTCTCCCTCACTCTCCCCCATCTGCTCCCCCTCAGTCTCTCTCTCGCTCTCCTCCCTCCTCTCGTCATCTCTCTCCTCTCTCTCTCTCTCTCTCTCTCTTCTCTCCTCTTCTCTCGATCTCTCTCTCCTCCTCTCCCTCCTCTCTGCTCTCTCTACTCTCTCTCCCTACCTCCCATCTCCCCTCTCTCCTCTCCTCCTCCCCTCTCTCTCTCCTCTCCCATCCCCTCCCCTCCTCCTCTCCTCGCTCTCTCCGCTCTCATCTCTTCTCTTCTTTCTTTTTTTTCTTTTCTCTTTTTGGGGGGGCGTCGAAATTAAACTGTTAGTACATTTTATGTATCTAAACTAACAGCTCTAGGTTTTTACACTAGCTATCTATAGCTCATATAATATAAAACAAGACCACACTTCTCTATTTAATAATACTCAGGCATCAACAGCTTGTCACTCCCGCCGCTTAAGTCTTGTAAAGCGATGGCGGTGTGAGAGGCAGTTTGGTGAACTAACTGATTTCCATGCAGACGGCCGTCAGCGGGTAAGACGTGCTAGGTGGTGCTCTGTTCCTGGCAGAAGGCACGTCACCTTTGCTCCCTGTCTGTGTGGCGACACGTGGTGGGAGTGAAGGGGCGGCGCGGGGCCTGCGCCGCGAGCTTGATGCTGCTGCACCAGGTGGGGCGTTCGTGCGAGATCTTAGTGCTTGCGCGTGCAATGACCCACATACAACACTGCCACACCCTCTCTGCGCTTCTGACAGGGGTTGGTCAACAGGAGTCAGGCGCGTTGTGTGCCAGGCCTGACCGTTCCTTGCCCCCACCCCCCCCCACCCCCCCCCCACCCTCCCCCACCCCACCCCCCCCCCACCCCGACCCCGAACCCCCTGCTCAACCAGCACTAGTCGCTGGCGGCTCTTCATCTGGACTCGGTCTAAGTGTGGCCAAAGTCAAGGGGCGGGCAGGAAGACCATGCTAGGGGGAGATTCTTCCATTGGGGGACGTACCTGAGCCTTGTACAGAACCTCAACCCCCGGTCCATCTAAGGAAGGGTGGGAGATGCGCCCGGGCGCTACAAAGCTGTTAGTCTCCAGCCGCGTTTTTTTTTGCTACTCTCCCGGGCATGACTGGTGAAGGGTCAGTCCCGCGTCAAACTCCACCACCAAGGATGGGGGGAGATGAATCTCTGAAGGGGGAGTGATCTGCCCTCAAGCCCGTATGGTCCGGTGCAGGCAGGTGGTGATGTCTTGCTGCGGGAGATAATCAGAGCCTGGTTTTGTAAACTGAGTCCAGGCTGACCTGCCATCCGACTACTCCGTGCACGATGTTGTCCATGCAAAGTGTCTCTGATGCGGACACACCCGTCTGCTCCTCTCCCTCGCCAGTCACGTCCGCCTCGCACTGGGACTGGCAAACACGCTGTGCAGCCGTCCATCAGCGTACAGGCTGGGCCATTCCAGCGAATGAGGCTGGCAGACATGTCAGTCGAAATAGACATTGTTCCACAGAATAGGCCCGAGTACGCTGCCCTGCGGGACGCTGGCGTGGATGGTTGCTGGCTGGAAAAGTGTGGCCGTTGATCAGCCATAAAACCACCCGTAAGGTCCGGTCTTGTGAGGTAGTCCTGAATGAGCTGCAGTAGGGCGCCGCCAACTCCGAGGCTTCCTCAGCTTGGCAGCGAGACCTCGGTGGCCACACCCTGTCAAAGGCTCCGGCGAATGTAAAAGCCACGACCAAAGTGTCCATTCCTCTATCCGCGAGTGGTTCCAGGAAGCAGACTGAAGGCGGAGCAGGTCCTGCAGCTGACCGCTTCCCTGCCTGAACCAAACTGCTTGGAGTTGAGGAGATGGTGGGGCGTCCAAAGAAGGTGTTGAATCTTGGCGGTGATGATGGACTGCGAGGATTTTCCCAACAGTGGTGAGAAGGGAAATTGGGCGGTAGCTTCTTTGGGTCACGTTTTGCAGTTTTTTTTGTGGATGGCCACCACTCTTGCCCCTTTTCATTGCGTGACCACTTGCACGGGAAAGAAATGTTGTTGAAAGATGAGCTGTGCTGCATATTGTGTGGAAGCGTGGAAGGCTGGGCGGCACATGCACAATTTCATCCATCACATGAGAGGCTCTGATGGTGTCTGTGTGCGCGCAGCGCCTTCTATGGGCATCTAACTGCGCGAGTCTACTCCTTATTGTAAAGACCATGCGAGACTCCTCCAGAAGGCCCAGTGATGGATGGTAATCTCTAGGTGCTCGCGTGAGAGGGTCTGGCCCCAGACATTTTAAAGAAAAAACTGAGCTGCCACAGCTCCTGCCCTTTCTGTCCTCTGTCGCACTACGCCACTGACCGTTTGTCCCTAGGTGAGCGCCGGAATTGGTGTTCAACTCAGACAAAGAGGCCTTAGGCTGCTAGAGGCTTCACTCAACTCACCACCACTCCTTAAACTGCTCACTGACCAATGGCCGGCTGTACTGTGGCCTTTAAGTCCTCTCATCACAGCGTTCTCGTGTATGGCCTGCGTCTTTGGACACCTGATACATCATGGTCATGCTAGCTTCTTGGTAGTGCCGCTCTCTTGCTCTTTGAGTTGGACAGTCGGGTAGGGAACTTTTGTAACCGCAGGCCAAGGCCCAGCCTCTTGTTGTCCAGCGCCTCTCCTACAATGAAACCCAAACCACTGGCTGATCATGGGGTTTAGAATTTGTAGGTCTCTGGCATGGTATCCACTCGGTTTTTTCTGGTAGCGGATAGAGAGAGAATTGTGAAGGTACTCCAAGAGTGTGTGTGTCACGCTGTCCGAGTGGAAGCATCCGTCCCACACAATGGAGTCCAAGTTTTTCTTTAAGGCTGTCCCAATCTCCACGAGACCAAAGCCAGTTGACAAAAATCGGCAGTAAAAGCCTCGTCGCGTACTACGTGGTGGCTGATGTTTGGTGAGTAAAGCAGAGTGGTCCGATGACACAACCATACCAGGGGGGGAGGCAGTGATCACTTATTCTGCGCAAAATCTGTGATGGACGGGGTCGAGGGAGGAGCCAAAGATGTGGGTTGGGAAGTTTACATGGTTGTTGAGGCGTACTCAGTTAGCAAATTCTCGAACTCCTCGCACAGAATGCTGGTTCATCTCCACTACAACAATAGAGATGGCTGGCTGTTGTGCTGGAGAAGTAGGGTGGTCAATGTGGAGTGGAGGAGTGGATTGGGTCATTTCTGCCACTGTGGGCGGTACGCGCCATAGTAGGATGGTTTCGTGGCGACTCGTCCACGAGTCGGAAGAACTTCATCTCAAGGTGCCTATCCATTTCAACCCGGAGGGCCTCTCACAGCGATACTTTCGCGGAAGCAGACGCGATGCCCCCGAAGGTGGCGTGGGCCACGGTCCTCCTTCAGACATCTTGAATATCCCTGGGATGTGCCGAAGTTGGCATGGAATAGTAGGGTTTAGAAGGTCTCGACCGTAGCATGATTGTCGGGTTTTTTGTGGGATAATAGAAAGAGTGAGCGAGATCTCCTATGTTTGCCTTGGAGTCCTCTGACATTAGCGGAAATAGGAGTCCGTTTCTCTTATGAAAGGTCGTGGTTGGCATAATTCCAGGGTGTGTAGGGGGGATGGGTTTCTTGGGGTGGAGTGCGAATCTAGTGATGACCGCTGGGTTTCCAGGGAAGGGTAATGCGTGAGGTGTCTGTTGAGGGTTTCAACAAGGCGGGAAGTGAATAGCTGCATGCTCAGTCAGCTGGTGGCAGAGCTTTCGTGCTCTTTTGGGCATCAAGGAGCGACAGTTTTTCTATGTTGTGACCCTCCGGTACAGTGGTCGCCCAATTTAACCAGGGCAGGTATTTTGGGTGACCACTTCGTGCAGAAAGTAGCAAAATTCCTTTGGTGGTGATTCCCGGGTTGGGGGGCAGGGGCAGGGACAGAAATGAGAGGGGTTTTTCAAGGGCGGCGCGTTTAAATTTTTAGGCGGCGCTTTGTACCAGGGCCCGGGGAAGAGGGAGACTTTGTCGGTGGTTCTCTTCTCTTCTCTCCTCTTTCTCTCTCTCCCCTTCTCTCTCTCTCTCTCTCTCTCTCTCTCTCTCTCTCTCTCTCTCTCTCTCCCCTCTCTCCTCCCCTCTCTCTCTCTCTCTCCTTCTCTCTCTCTCTCTCCTCTCTCTCTTCTCCTTTTTTTCTTTTTTTCTTTTTACTTTAACCCGGGGACATTTCATGTTGACATGGGGCTATAAATAGCAAAGGGTTATGAAGGCAATGAGTGGAGAAGGCTAAAGATGCCCTCCGTGTCCCCGGGGACATCATCCGAAAGCCTATGCCTTATAGGATAATAACAAATATATAGTGTATATAATGTTACAGGCTAAGGGTCACTGTCCGCCCACAGGCACCTTTTCGGCGCACTATTACCGTCCCTGTATGCCACTGTTTTCAATGTGTGTCGCTATGGTGTGTGTCCTGGTCCCAATTTTACACGACACTGTGTCATGCTTTACGGGCACTAATGCGGATGTAAAGCGCGCCCATATGTGGGCCGCCACTTCACCTGCTAGGTGTTCATGGCCACGACATCCACTTCAAACCCTGATGTGTTCCACAGTGTCGCCGTGACCCAAGTAAAGCTCGCTGTCCCATCACGGTTTTTGGGATCCTCGGGGCCGAAGAGGAGTCACCTGACACTACCGTCCTCGTAGCGCGCTCTGACCTCCTCCCCGGGACCCGAAGTCCTGCAAGGTGGAAATTTTGTTGCACCTGGGCCTTGTGCAACACTGTGAAGGCACCGACTCTCCTCCGGTGCCCCAGGCTGTCAAGCTGGGAGTGGTGATAATCCCGCCCACTCCTGCTGTAGTCGTCGTTGTTGTTCTTTGTTGGTGTTGTTGGAGCTGCAGCTGATGTTGTTTTTGTTTGTCGTCGCTGTGCTGCTGCCACTTTTCCCCCGCGGGCGACGTTCCTTGATTTTGGTCGTGGGTTGGGGTTGTTGAGGCGCTCAGCAGCCTTGCACTTTGCCAGCGGATAGGGGCCGGGGCATACAACCCAATTTTTGAAAGGACGTACTCCCTAAGGGGCCCTCATTTTGGGTTTATACTCCCGCATGAGGCCGCAGCTGAGCGGTGCCTTACTCGGGCAGGGAGCACCCCCAGGGAGGCTCGACGCGCCCTTCTCCGGTGGGGGTAAAAGCGGAGCCGGGAGTAAACCTCCACCCCCAGGATTTTGATGGAGGTCTTGATGGAAGGGATCGCCCCCAAAAAAAATTTCAGCTTCCCCTCGAGACCCGGGGGGTCCTCCCTCGAACGTGATATATCCATGGCCCGGGTCTTCCGGCAGAAAATTTGACTTGCCCCGTCTTCACAGGCGGTAGTCAACCAAGTTGACGGCTGGTGGCATCTATCATATATCTCCTCTCTCTCTCCTCTCTCTCTTCTCTCTCTCTCTCTCTCTCTTTTCTCTCTCTCTCTCCTCTCTCTCTCTCTCTCTCTTCTCTCTCTTCTCCTCTTCTCTCTTCCTCTCTCTCCCTTCTCTCTCTCTCTCTCTCTCTTTCCCTTTTTTTCTCTCGCCCTCCGTTAAAAACCCCGTATTTGCAGTAGATAATTCCCAAATCCTTTAATTCCCCAAATTAGATGTTCCAAGGGTGTGGTCCAAAACAATGTCACCAAACTAGGAATTCTTCGGAATCACGATCCCTGGATTATACAGCCTTATTGTTCTTCCTCTTTTTTTTCAACTTTTAATCTTTACCTGAACCATTTTTTAAAGCCACTGCAGTATGCATCCCCCTTTGGATACCTTTGGGGTGTTGTGGGATATCTGTATGCCCTTTCCGTGGGCGGGACTCCCTTTTCTTGATTCATCGTGCCTAGGAACTGCGTAGCATAGAGGTGTTTACAAATACTTGGGTATACCCCTACGAAAAACCCCCATGATTTTTTCTTCCTAGCTTAAACTTGATGCAAAAAACTTTTCTTTTTTCTTTAAAAAAACAAATTTCGAAGGGTTTTTTAATGCGCCGTTCTTGACTAACTGGTATTTTTTTTTTGCGGTAAATAAAAGGATTCGGCCAAAGATTTGCAAAAATAAGCCCGATGTATTCTGTACATATGGGGCAATACACCGTTGTTCTTAACAAAAATCCAGTCACAGGTTTCATAAGGTGCTTACCATACCTATTTTGGTATGAAATTTGGTGCCGGAAAAAGCTTGGGCGCCCACATGGTATAAAGACTACACCGAGTATCTGGTCGTTGGCCCAAGGGCAAGAAGAGTTTTTTAAATTTTGGATTTCCCCATGGTTTGGAGGAAACCGACAAACCATGGACTGACTGTACTTATGCACTATTGTTTGCTGGGAAAAACAGTAAGAACCGGAGCAGCCTATGTATAAAATTTTGAATCGCAGTGTCCGAGTTATTGTGATGAAAATTCCAGTCCTGTTTTTGAGAAACTTCCTGACATTAGTGACGAAGATTCTCCAGTGTTAAAGAAAATGAAAAGGAGAATTTGTTTTTTGACGTGATGCTCCACATCCTTTTTCCCAAAATGAGTAAATGTCTAGTTCGGTCCAGCTTTCAAAGTCCTTCCCCAAAATGTTGGCATCCAGATTAAAGGGAAAAATACTTCCTCTCGACAGTGCCCGCATCACTTCTCCCGCAACAACATAAAGATTTCCCTTTTTTTTCTCTAAAAGAGAAAAACTTGATGTACGTACAGAATTGCACAGCTTCTGCACAAGTTGGAGTGCCACGACCCCTAAGATTGGGGACTGTTCATTGACAGTGCAAGCGATCGCTTTAAATGGTTTTTCGCTGCACAACGGCAAACCGTTGCCTCGTACCCCTCCTCACTATCATGAAGGGGAGTATGAAGGTGAAATATGCTGGGAAAATTTTTTATGATCAGCATGAGTGGTGATTTTTTGGTGCCCGAAGATGGGAACTTTATGTTTGGGGGAGGAGTCCGGGTACACCAAATACCCTGCTTTTGGCATGTGGAAAAGTAGGGGCCCACTCAGCTACACGAAGAAGGGGTGGCCCGTACGGGAGGAAGTGGTGCCTTGCAAGAAAGGAACGTTATAAAAAAACCCTCGGTGGAAAGGGGCCCGGACACTTTTTCCCAAAAGCTGCCATCAAAACTCGGCTTTTATCAAAAAAGTTTTACAAAAATTGGTAAGGATGGTAGTGCTTTACTTACTTTGTGCCCGCTTTTTTAGGATTGACCATGGAGAATTGAAACTGGCATCTTTGAACGGTCCTCAACTCGTCAGCTCATCAAGATCCAGGTTTGAAAAAATCAAAGAACGAAGTGGAACTGGGAAACGTGGAAGGCTTTTTTTCTGGTCGTGAAGAAATTTTTTTGGCAACAACAAGGCCAGGGAACTACGCGAACTTGTCACCAATATACTGACTGCTTTCAGAAACCTCGGGGCAGCTGAGCACAAAAAAGCATTACTTTTTTTCACTATGGGTCGTTTTTCCTGAGAATCGGGGGCAAGAGCGACGAAAAGGGGGGGGGGGGATTCCAACAGGACTGAAAGTGATGGGACCAGGTATCAGGGACGCTGGGATCAATCATGATGGCTGATTACTGTTGGACTCTGAAAAAAGAATCCCGCCGCTGAGCATTTTTAGGATTCGAGAAAGGAAAAACAAGCCCTGAATTTTTAAAAAGATGACCTAACATTCAATTTACAGACTTACCTTTATCAATGTCTACTATCAATGTACGTAATACATTTTGTAACATTTTTTTAAAAGAATTGGGTTTGAAAACGATTATTTTTTTTTTTAAAAAACCATTTCGGGTGAGAAATATTAACAAAAACAACCGAAAAAAGTCAAAAAGTAATCGATTTATTTAGAAGATCGCTTTTTTTTTTAAATCGACTTAGCACAAAAAACCGGACTTACGAGATAAACGGATGTCATTTCCGGATGCCCGCAGTGCAAAAAATTTTCCTAAATTTAGTTTGAAAAAACTTAGAAGACTTACAAAAAAACTAAAAAAATAAACCAAGGGGTTAGTTTGTAAATAACTTTTTATTACGCCATCCTTTATTTTTTATTATTTTCATTCCTATTTCTTTTTATTTTTATATAGAGTCGAAAAAAAGCATTTGTACTATATCCGGCCGTAAGGGCCAGATTTTAAGAGGAGGGGGACATGCCCGGTAAAAACACCAAATTTTGTTCAGGGATTTTACAGGGTCCTAGCTATGATTTTGAGAGGGGGGACAAAAGATCCAATTTCCGAAGCCTCT
>JACEEZ010010484.1:0-20819 GCA_016584305.1 Chionoecetes opilio
CATGCGCTTTTCAAAAAATTTTTTGTATCTATCACTGGTTTCCTGTTTTTTTCTAAAAAAATTTTTTGTCACTGTCACTTTTGGGTTCTCTTTGGCCCCCCCGCCCGCAGGCTATCCTAAAACTTTCTCTGGCCCTGCCTGAAAATTGCCCCCCTGATTTAGGACGGCGTTTTGTGAGTTGAAGATTCCCTTAATGTCTCCTCCCGAAAGCTTGCTGCTGTCAGAGAACCAAAGTTGACTGTACAATTTGTCACCATCAATTTCGGGAGTATAGCTGCTTTGGTCATGGCGACCTGGAAACAGCGGTCCTTCTCTTTCTCTTTCTCAACCTTCTTGGCTGCTTCATCGGCTTCGCGAATAAAAGTCTCTCTTGTTGGTGACGTGCACGCGTCTTTCCTCGTGGTGCTGATGTTGTTGAAGGAGACTTGCGTTTTTTAGTTGCTGCTACTGCTGCTGCAACAACCACCACAAGGACCAAGGGTTTGTTCATCACCGGTGTCCCCGTCGATGACGCCACCGCTGCCTCGGAGAAACGAAGCGAATGTGTTAATTCCCTCGTGGACATTGGCTGGGTTGGAGGGTTCCCAGATTGTTGCCAGACTCTTCCCCAGGAAAATATGAAATCCCCCCAAAATCCCCCCAAACCTCTGTAAAATTTCCAACCAAAAAACCCCTAAATGAATTTTTAAATTTACTATCATTCGTAAGTTATTAATATGGGATAAACACACTATATTTTTTTTTTATCTATTTTCACATTCCTTACAGCTACAGAATATCTGCTATGTATAATTAATATAATTATACAGTACAAGGCAAATACTAAACTTTAGATGTTATGGCTTCTTCATACATATACAGGCCTATCATTCATACATACTACTGTTACATTTTTTAAGCATTGTTTTATCTGGGCTGTAAGAACCATAATACTATTTGGCTAGTATTTTGCACTAAACTCTCCCGTTCCATCCCAAGCCATCTTCAAAAATATTTAGATAGTAATCTCATACACAAACAAACTGTAACCATACTAATATACTACTTCATACTAAGGCATCTTATCTTTGCATGCCCTATCATTTTCCTTTTTCGGTTTAAGTTCTTCTATCTTCTTTTGCACTTTCAGCTGTCCTCTTTCTCTTCCCAACAAACTCTCCTCTTCCTACCTGCTTTATTCTCCCCCTTCCTTCCTTTCTCACTTTCTCTCTTTTGTGACTCCTCTCCCCCTCCCTCACGGTTCCTTCCATACCCTAAATCCGCCTCCCTCTCCCACCATCCTCCTTCCCTCTCTCCCTTATCCACCAGGGTCTCCCTCCACCACTGACCCACCCCCTCGTACCCTCCTCCTTGACCCCACAGCCCAGGCCAGCTGAGCCGCCCACCAGTCTCTCATACCCACCTGACTCCTCTCATCACTCCCCCACCGGCCTACTCCTCTCCCTCCCATGGCCACATGCTTCTCCCCTCCACTAATCCTTACTTCTCACCTTCATGTCAGGTCACACAAGAGATAATTCAGAAATACCGAAGATTGACCTGGCCCGGCCTCACCACAACCATAGCATAAATGGCAGTTTTTTGCCTGAGTTCAATGATTTTCAATCTGAAATCAATCCCCCAAATTTCCCCCCGTCCCCCCCAACGCAAAACTCTCCCCCCAAAATGGAAGAAAACCCCCCAAATTTGGGGGGGAACCCCCAAGTCTGGGAAACCCCCTGCTGGGTTGACTCCTTCACTTGTATTGGTTGGTAAAATAACTCTAAAAACATTTGCCCCCAATACCACCGCTACCGCGCTGAGACTGAAACATTTTAGCAAAAACTTTTTTTGAGAAAAAAATCAAAAGTTTTTTTGTCTCAATTTCATTTTTTAATCGTGAAAATTGCTTGTCCCGCTCGCTCTGCGACACTAGTGTACTGGGATCGGAGGCCCCCAAAGTCGCCAACTCCGCTGCCCTTCCTCAGTAACCCAGTAACCAGACTCCCCTTCAGGCCCAAACCACTGCCTCCGTTTCACGTCCCCCCCCTCTCTCTCCAACCTAGAAATACTCGAAACTTTTGCTCCCAATACCGCCCTACCCGGGCTGAGACTCTGAAATATCATTTTAGCTAAAAACATTATATTAAATGTTTAGCATGAAGGAAAAAATGCTACCCGCCGCTAAACGGCCCAAAGAAAAATTTAGCTCCGCAAAGTATGGAAGGGCAGTGGGGGGACAGGCGCCACTCTGTTTTTCGCTATTTTTTTCTCTGCTGTTTTTGTTATTGTTGTTTTTTTGTTGTTGGAAAAAAACCCAAGTGATGGTGGGGGAAAAGGAAGAAGAAAAAACCAAAAAAAGGACCATGATAAGGAGGTGGAGGAAATGGTGGACTTTTAACAAAAAAACACGGTCATTTGTGTTTTTTACTTTTTCCCCCCTGACAACCCCACCCACATTTGGGTTTTTGGGAAAAACCCAATAAAAAATGGACAAGGTTTCCTATCAATAAAAGTATTTAAAAATTATTGGCCAAAAAAATAAAAATAAAAACATGCACAAAAAAAAATTTTAGTAAATCATCTGGGAGCCTGAAAAGTCAACTAGCAAATGGTTAGCGTCTCCGACTGGCGTTTCGGTACCCAAGTGTTCCCCAACGAAAACCAAAAAATTTTTTTTGTATCGTCCTGGGCCCAAAAAACCCATATGCCCTTAAATCTACCTTCGATTGCATGCTCGAGGACACAGGGGGCGTTAGCTGAGCTCTAATCCAGGCCACTATCAAAAAACCCGCCCGCGCCCCACGGGGGGCGAGGGGGGGCCAAACCCTCACAGCCCCCAAAGGGGGCCACCAAGCCTACAATCCGAGTCCTGGGGCCCACGCCCCACAGGGAGTAAAAAAATTATCATCTGGGAGCTTTGTAAAATCAGGTAGTAGAAGTAGCTACAGCATTGTACAATGATATATAAGTAAGTGTATATTCTCAAGAATCCATTCCTCGACGAAAGATCGACGAAGAAACACCTCGATGAAGAAAACTGAGAACAAGAACGCTGAAAAATCAAGAACGCATCATGACGCATCATGCCCTACGAAATTGACGTGTTGATGAGCGACCTTAGTGGGGACCATGATTGGGTCTATGAACACTGTGTGTCACAAGGGTCGATGGCTCCCCCCTAGAGTGGGTCTACGCCAAGAGGTGCCCATGCTTGACGTGAGTGGCGGAGGCCAGTTTGGCGGCGAGGGCGTTCTACGCCAACGATATTGATGACATGGTAAAATGTAACCATGGAAGTGAGCCCAGCGGCGAGGGGAAAAACTAAAGAAGAAATCAAGGAAATGCAACGAGGACCTCAGATGGAGAGAAATGATAGAGTATCTAGAAGGAGCAGAATACCCATATCTAAATACCCCAGAAGTACTTTAGATCAATTTGTGATAGAAGAAGCAGTTTTATATTTAACTAAACAGCAGTTAGATAACAGTGTACACTACTTATTGGTTTTGCCTAGTGAACTGAAGCAAGCGGCCTTGGAATTAAATCATAACAAGGAATCAGGTCATTTAGGGCAAAGGATAAGATAAGATTTTCATCCTATCTAGACACTTTGCAAGTACCAACTACAAAGGTTATTGACCATACAAAGCGCCGCCACGTCAGCACGAAACTAGGCGGACTCGAACCGCTGACCGAATGCACAGGGACACTGCACATTGCGAGCTCACGTCTAGGGCAAAGGAAGTCAATAAGTAAAGCAGAAGGATATTTTATTGGCCCAACTTGAAAACGGATGTGAGAGAATATGTGAGGAACTGTTTTAACCTGTCAACAGCATAAGGGTAGTCGTGGACTCCAACAACAATGGCAAGAATTACCGTCAGTAAGTACACCTCTAGAGAGAATAAGCATAGACATAACCGACCATGAGAACGGGAGCCCACGGATACCGCTATGTATTAACTATAATAGATCATTATAGTAGGTTTACTGTGTTTATATAATTAAGAACTAGGATGACCGAGGAAATATGTAAGAATTTTAGGGAATATATTAAGCCTCTTCCATTTGTGCCCAAGTTCCAGGAACCAGTTCTTTCAGTTCTGGTTGGGTTCAGTTCCTGGTTCTGGGTTCGCGTGTCACAAATGGAATGCAAAAACCCCGTTTTCTTGTTTACAAACAAACTCAGCTGGCGAGGCAAAAAAGAGATAGAGAGAGAGGAGAGAGAGAGAGAGAGAAGAGAGAGAGAGAGAGAGAGATTAAAAGTGGTAACTCAGCTAGCTGTTATGTAAAGGGATCATATCAAGTTTAAGATCACGGGACAGCTTTCCTCCACCAGTGCCCCTTAATTGTAGGCTGTCTGACATCCTCTCCAACTCGTGCATGCGAAAACCCTCACGATAAGAGAAATAGGGCCCAAGGCGACAATTGTTTTTTTTTTGAACTGAAAACTCTATCAGGCTACCCACCAATGGATGTGAGTAGAGAAAAGTTCAAGGGTTTTTGCCGAGTCACTACGCGTGTCGCCTCGACCCAGGTTTTCGTGCGCAAATGGAACGCCTTGAATTCTTGGGTTCCGTGAACTGGTTCTTGAATGTCGCAAATGGAAGAGGCCTTTAGTGTATTTGGAGCACCACATACATTGTTGTTAGATAACGCTAAGGAATTTACGTCTCAGCAATTTAAGAATTGTGTGATTCATGTGAAATAGTAGAATACACCACGCCTTATCATCCACAAGGTAATAGTATCTCTGAAAGGATGCACCGAACAATGAAAACATTATCTCAACCTGTGCAAGGGTTATCCCAATAGATGGGCCCATTATCTCTTAGAAAACCCAAAGAGTGCTGAATAGTGCAGTGCATGAGACAATGGGTACCCAACCCTTCTATGCTTTCGTTTTCCCGATACGCTCCAAGGTTGATTGGTGTGAGTTACCACAAATTGATTCAGAGGATGAAACAACAGTGGCACATGAATCTCAAGAGAACAACTTTGGAAAGAGATAGAAAATGGAGGGAGAACCTAATGTGAAAAGGAAAAACGAAAGGTTGGAGAAAGACGAATTGGCGTGGGTGAAAAGAGAACGCTTTGAGCCGGGCACCAACAGAAAACTCTCGGTTAAGTGGTTGGACCGTACAAAAATAGTGGAGTATTGAGAGGTAGTGGTGCATATGCGTTAGAAAATATATTTGACGGTGTACGTGTACAGAGAGCGGCCGAACAAATTAAGCAATATATAGGACAGGATGGCTGGCTGTTGGAGCCAGCAGAAGTAGTAATAGTTGAGGAGGAACTTGAACAACCACCACCTAGAGAGAGGAGGCCAGTGAGGAGATATGTAGAGGAATGTTAATGACAGATGGTAAGAAGTCATCTCTAGAGAAAGAGATATTTTGATGAAAGTCCCCTAGACCAACTTTGTAAAGGTTAGGAAGAATGATTACCTTAGAGGGTGTACATAGATTACACTATACACTAGACCCGCAAAGGATGTCGTTAGACCCGAGGATGTACTTGGCTCTGAGCTTTGCTCGTTGGGTGATTGACGCTGGAGTATATGCCTCAATAAGGAGGCGAGCCTTATCCCAAGTTACGGAAGGGTATGGAGAAATTCCAGTCGTGATTTCTCCCTACGTGCCTATGCCTAGGTTTAGTGGGGTAAAGGAACAACCATTACAGACTAGAGGGATGAGTCCAGTCGCGACTCTACGTATATGGCTTCGGCCTAAGTAAATAAGAGATGAAGTGAGAAGGTGGAGTAAAGTCATTACATTGATTATGTGTCCCCAAACTGGTTAAATCTGCTCTTGGTGAGGGAGGTGAAGAAATTAAGAACACATTATTACTTAATTATTGTTTTGGTAAAGTTCATTTGAGAATGTAATGTCCAACTTAAGTATTTTGGTTGTGGGTGGATAGAAGACCCTATGTGAATTTAAAAGGAAGAGAGAGTCATGATATGTTGTTGTATATATGTTACTATTTTCTTGTTATACTTAGCTAGATATCTGGTAGGATGGGTGATGAAGAACTGAGGAACAAGACATTTTTTTGGGGGGAGGGGGAAAGAAGCCATGTAATGCGAGAAAATAGGTTAATCCTGTGACTCACGATTGACGAAAAGTTTACATTGAGTGGTGAGAGTAAAGTAATACATATATAGCTAGTAATTAAATGCTCACAATTTTTCTTCACTCCTCAGTCCTTAATCAGCTAGATATAGGTTCCGGCAATATTTTATACCCGTGGTCGCTAGTGACGTCACGGCAATAAGGCGAGGTAGGGAAAAATACACGCGCTCGCTCTCTCTCTTGCCAGCCCTCGTCGAGAACACACAGCCGGAGAGTCATAAGAACATAAGTAAATAAGGAAGCTACAAGAGGCCGCGAGGCCTACACGTGGTAGTTCCTGTCACCTAACACTACCTACATCCACCTTTCATCCCCATCCAGCTCCTCTTTAAAGCTCCCTAATGACTCCGCACTAACTACCTGTCTACTGAGACCATTCCATTCATTCACCACCCTATTTGTGAACCAGTTTTTCCATTTCCTTTCTAAATCTACACTTTCCAGCTTGAATCCGTTACTTCTTGTTCTACCCTGGTTAAAAGCCGTAAGAACTTTTCCTACCTCGATCCTTTATTAAATCCCTTTATCCACTTAAAAACTTCTATCAGATCGCCCCTTACTCTGCGTCTCTCGAGTGAGTGTAATTTTAATAACTTCAATCTCCTCTCATAACTAAAGTTACGCATCCCTTGTATCATTTTGGTCATCCTTCTCTGCACTGTTTCTAACAAGGCTATATCCATCATGTAATATGGAGACCAAAACTGAACCGCATAGTCTAGGTGGGGCCTGACTAGGGCGAGGGTGTAAAAGTCATATCGCAATATTTTTCTTGCTCTTAATTGAGGATGGGCATCCACTTGACGTTTCATGACATTAGGGTGCTTGCTGATGTTTTACAGCCTCGCCCTGGCCACTTATAATGTTCTGGTGTCGCGGCTGTCGCTACGGTGCAACCCACCGTGAAACTTTCAACCCACTTATGCACACGTCTCCTCGTAACATCCACAATCCTTGATATTTCTTCCACTGGCCTCTCTGCCTTGTGTAGATACAATAACTTTAATTTGCTCCTTAAATTAGGTCTTTCTTGCCACTCATTATGAAAATAATGATAGTCATACCAATGCGCGTCTGTTCAAATTACTCGCGGGAAGGAAGGCGATACTTTTAAAAATGCTTAGTCTATAATTGACAAGTGGCATCTGAACATTCCTCAACGGTCTTGATGGACTGCCCGTGCCTTAAACAAGCTGCCATATGTAAGATATATCTCTCGGAAGTCAGTAGGCTGCCATAGAGTACATTTTCTGAATTCCCGTATGGAAGCGCTGTGTTATGATGTCGCGAACAATGCTTTGGCGCGCTGTGTATGTAACTTTCCTGTGTGTGTGTGTGTATTTACCTAGTTGTAACATACAGGAAAAGAGCTATGCTCGTACTGTCCCGTCTCCAAATCTACTATTATCCAACTTGCCTTTGAAGTCCTGAATACTTCTTGCATTAATCACTTTTGCATCAAGGTTGTTCCAGGCTTCTATGTGTAACGCGAGAAATTACATTAATAGGGGAAGAGATGAAATAACACATAAGTATCAATAAGCTAACGAGGAATTTTCCTCCACGCCTCATTCCTGAATCACTGGTTAGGCTTATATTTTAAACCAGTAGTAATTAGACACGTAGCAAAACGAGGTGAGAACGGGGATTCTAGGTTAGAATAATTTTAGAAGCAGCTCGACGTTCGTTGAGTTAAGTCGCCTGTGGGGAGGTGATATTCTCGCCCTTGGTAAAGGTATGTTGTGAAATGTTTGTTAACTAGAGATGTAGACATGACTTACTGGTGATTCTTTTTTGTTGACCAAGACTAATGAAGTGCATTACTTAGGGTCCCAAGGTAGGATGCTGTTGGCGGACCAGGGGGCCAAGCGCTCACAAATTAGCAGAGGGGGCAACCACAAACATGTCACAGCCAGCCGTGTGAGGACAAGGAGAAAAGAAGGAAATAGAAACAATAAGTGAGAGGGAAACGCAAGTTGAAGTGGATAGGGACTATGTATACATTATATTAGGATAACGACTCTTGAGCATGACATGTGCGTATCGTTAGGGGTAACAGTGCGACTGAAGCTTACCAAAGATGTGTAAACTAATTAGGATAACGACTTGAGCATTCGGCCTGTGCGTATCGCTAGGAGGGAAGGAAGACTTAATATTAAGATACTGTGAATGTATAATAACTACATAATGGAGGACAGTAAAGAGTTAAATATTATTATATTAGAATATATATTAACGCGTTATCTTCTGTTTCCAACCAGTCCTTAATATTTCTGAAATTTTTATTTTTGTTCAATCATATATTTTTTTCCCACTTAAGTGGGTGGTGGCAGCGGAGTAACCAGGACTGTAGAGGTACACTCAAAGGTGGCACTACATAATGGTAACAAAGGTTGTAGATGGTCAAAAAGGACCTATTACATTTGGGTGACAGCGGTTTGGATCCATTCGATGGTTTCCGCTTACCACGAGCCAACTACACTCATAGTTAGTTAATTATCTTTTGCCAAGGGCCAGTAAACAGGGTCATATCCATGTATAGAGTAGCGGTAGTAGGACATAGCAGATCCTCAGATGTGGAGGTGGATGAGCCTAAGTAACAAGTAGAAGTTTACAGGGAGCGAGGGAGGGCAAGGCTAGAACCTTCCTTGTAGATGACAGATCTCAAACGGAGTATTACAGAAGAATTTGAGTTAGTCATCCTATGGTTAGGCAGTTAATGATATAAAGGCAAAAGTAAGGTGGAAGCAATAGTGGAAGATATTAGGAAAGTAGGTAGAAACATTGCAGGCAACGTGCCATGTGAGATAAGGATTTGTATGAGAGAACATAGGATCATAAAGACCATTGTGCTAGGAGAGTAGAACAAGAAAATTATGATAAAATAAGCAGGGCAATAAACAATAAAGTAAATTAAAGAACTACGCACAAGTATAGGAAATTAAGCTTAACGCCAACCCTATGAACAAGGCTTAGCCGTATGATGGGGTGCATTCGGTAGGACGAGCAGGGGTTTTATTATGAGAAGCTAGTAAATGTAATAGGACACAACTATCAGCATGGGCGCAGTGCAGGCTTAGGAGCGCGCCGGGTCACCCACCGTTAATAGGACAGAAAAATACGTAAATAAGTGTTGAGGCTTCGGAAAGACGCCCACAAGAAGCATCTTCGGAGGGTTGTCGTGAGTTAAACCCACATGGAAGCCCAAACACTAGTTAAGAAAACAGGGAAAGATATTATTTTTTTTTTAAACTTTACCGGTAATAAAGTAATTTTTTTTGGGGGGAGGAGGATTTAATGGTTTTTCAGTAAAGGATTTGGAGGATTTTCCTCCAAAAGGAAGCTAATTGGTAGAGAGCTTAAGAAGGAGGAAGAGTAACACACTAGAGAGAGGCTAAACCCGTCCCGAAACAAGGCGAGCGATTCAAGTGGATGAGTCAGCTAGAACAAGAAGTAGCAAAGACGAAAGAAACGGTTGAGGTTATTTGAAAAATAAGGAGGAGGAGCAGGAAGTAGGAGACCAATGAGATCATTAATAAAACGAGAGATATACAAATACTGAACCTCGGGGATTTACAAGGTATCGAAGCAGAGTGGAAGGTTGACAGTTTTCCTTTCCAGGTAGAAAGTTGTTCAGCAGGATTTGGAGGAGAGAAAGAGGATACTTATGTATAGAGTAGATCCGCAATTAGCCCTTATTGATACAGAATGCCCTCAGTCAGCCTGATTTTAGAAATCATGAAACACCCTAACTATTGTTTATACGATGAGCTAACAGACAATAATGTCGACCCAAGAAATCCTTACAGTATTTCTGAAAGTCCAGTTGAATGAGATGAAGATCCACAAAGAATTGCAAAATAAACTCAATGCAAAATACGCCATACTGGAAGCGAAGTCAAAATACCCAGGAGAAATTCCCGTAGGATAAAATCATTAAGAAAAAACATTGCGCGAATTGCCAAGTCACAGTAAAGTAGAAATTTCGAACTTTTTATGGATGAACAAATCCGTCTAAAAAAAATTCATAGAAGAGAGTGGAGAACGAGAGGGGCCATTTTGCATCGGAAGGACACCGACAAAATGTTCGCGGTTAAACCAGCACGACAGCGTCAGAAATTACCAACGCTTACCAGAGTAGTACTCCCAAAACACGGGAAACAGTCACAGGAACTGTCGGCTAGTCAGTCAGAGGTTAGAGAAAACTGCGTGCACAGAGGAAGGGATGGGAAGGAAATTACAAGCCTGGAAAGTAGTAACGACCAGAAGCCGTCGAGTTTAGCTGGAGAAGGGATTCACAGATTTTTGTCCTACTGTAGAATGAACAACCACTCAGCCTAGGACCTGTCGAAGGAAGACAAATAGAACGTTGTTTCGATTGCGGGAGAATAGGATGTAGAAGAGGGAATCACAAATTGTCCGGGGAGGACAGGATCTTCCCGGTGCTAGGTTAAACACCTCAAGCCACAAGTAATCCCCTTAGCCATTAATGATCACGTCATGGAGTTTATTAGACACAGGAAGCGAATATTTCACTTATAAAAAAGAGTGCAGCTTTAGCTTGACAACTTAAAATAATAACCACAGTAACATCCTAGTTAACCGGTATAACGGCAAGGAGTAGAATTTAGGTCAAGTAAGAGTAAAAAATACCCTTAGGAATAGACTAGAACAATAGAAGTTGGTGAGGTTAGCTGTTCCAGATCAGAATTATCACCAAGCCCTGATTAGGGTATGGAACATAATAGGACTAGGAGGAAAATAACTATCAAACAAAACAAAAGAAAGTCATTGTGGCCTAACCTAACTTATCCCTAAAATTTTGTTAAACACGATACGGTACCATCAGAGACAGTAAGAGTTGGAAAAGTGCGAAGAGGAGGTGCATTAAATCGAGGTGTCATATAAAGGATACAACAAAGTGTGACATAAAACCAGAAAGGAATCAATGCGTTAGAATTGTCAGATGGACGCGTAGAGAGAAACCACTCTCTTGGTGGACACAAAAAAACAGTGCAAAATATAGCACCTGTAGCCATCCAGGTTACAAAAGAAAGAAACTATCTTTCTACCAATAATTAATTAACAGAAATTGACAGCTGAAGTTAGTCCTGGTACAATTTTAGCTAAATATAGAGTAGTAAACTCAAAAGAAATCCAAGAACAGCAAGTTACGGCAGGAAACACGTTGTCTCACACTAGGATGAGTAACGCAATTTACCCGATAGTGATGGTAGCGAGGGTAATGGTACTCGACCGGAGCGAATAAAGGCAATTCTAGAAAAAGGAGCTGAAAACACTAACGGAAAGGAGAGGATCATTCTTTTCGCCTTGATAAAAGAGCACATGAATATTTATCTTTAGAGCAGGAAGAAGAGAAATAGGTACCATGAAACTGAACCCGCTAATATTCAGTGTTAGATCAAAACCATGTAGAGGAGTTACATATAGGTATCCGGAGAAAGCTAAAGAACTAATAGCTAAAATGTTGAGAGAATGGAATAAGAGTAAGGACATAATAGAAAATGTACACAGATGCGTGGTTATAGTCCTATAGTACTGAGTTAACAAGCCGGAATGGGGAAAAAAAGGAGTGCTCTAGACTATAGAAAGGTGAATCAACATTTAGCCACTGATATACAACACCTACCTAAATTGGAAGAGTTAGTAGAATCGGTAGCGGGCTAATGACTCACTATGCCAACCTAGATATGAAGATGCGTATTATCAAGTACTGTTAGATGAAAGTAGCTAAAGATTAACAACTTCAGTGAAGGGATATTCCTTATATCGATTCAAAGACTTCCTTTGGATTAAATTGCAGTGCAGCAATTTGCTCACGCAAATTAGCAAGATCTAAACTTCCTTTTTACTGAAAGAAAATTGGCTTAAAAATTATCTGGATGACATAATCCTATGGCACCCAGTTACGAGAAATTATTGGGAAAGGATCGATAAATATTTGGACATTGACTAGATTTAGGAGTCAAATTAAACTTTGGGGGGGGGGGGGACCAAATGTAAAATAGGACAAAGGAAAGTTAAATTTTTCTGGGACATTTAGTGAACAAGGAAGGTTACAACCCAACCAGACAATATGGCAGCCCGTAGATAAACATTAAACCCCCCAACTATGTCAAGGAAAAACCGAAGATTTCTAGGTATGGTAGGTTTCTATAGGAAGTACATAGAAGGATTCGCTAAGATAGCAGTGCCGATCACTAATTTGACCAAGAAAGAAAACCATTCAAATTGGTAGAGGAAAGCAGCAAGCATTTCCAAGATATTAAAAGGATAAACTGACTAGTGCTTCATCTGACTAAGGCCAACATTAATAAGCCATTTGTGTTGGATACCGATGCTAGCAAACTCACGTAGGAGCAGTACTGATGCAGTATAGTGATGCGGCAAAAGTCCCAAGTAATCTCTTATTTTCAAAGAAATTTAAAACCAGTTGAGACGGCGCACCATCACCTCAGCAGCACAGAGTAGGAAGCATAATAGGACATAGTACGTAGATTGCAGACAGTTTCATCATTGCCTGTGGGGAACCAAGGTGATCATCAGAACAGACCACCCAAAAGTAGTGTCAGTCTTTAAACAACGAACCAAGTCACCTAGGATGAACAGATGGATCCTAGAGATGAGAGACTATAGGATCGAAGAGTATAAAAGAAAAACAGGTGAAAAAGGACACCTGTAGCAGACCAACTTCGTAGACCAGTAAGAATCATTCGATGTCAGTAGAAGAGAGGGGGTTAGGAATAAACTAAAGAAGAAGTAAAGGAAATTGCAACGATGAGGACCATAGATGGAGAGAAAATGATAGAGTATCATAGAAGGAGGAGAATACCCAGATCTAAATACCCCAGAAATACTTTAGATCAATTCGTAATAGAAGGAGGGAATTTATATTTAAATAAACCACAGTTCGATAACAGTACTAGACTAATTTATTGTTTACCTAGTGAAACTGAAGCGACGCGGGCTTTGGAATTAATTCACAATAAGGAATCGGGTCATTTAGGGCAGAGGAAATCAATAAGTAAGCAGAAGGCTATTTTTATTGGCCAAACCTGAACAAACAGGATGTGAGAGAATATGTGAGGAACGTTTGAAATGCAACAGCCTAAGGGTAGCGTGGACTCAACAACAATGGCAAAGAAATAACCATCAGTAAGTAAACCTCTAGAGAGGATAAGAATAGACATAACCAGACATGGGGAAACGGGAGCCACGGATAGCTATGTATTAACCATAATAGATCATTATAGTAGGGTTACTACCTTTTATAAATTAAGGACTAGGGATGGACCGACGAATAGGTAAGAAATTTTAGGGAATATGTCCGCGCTTTCATTTGGAGCAACCACATACCTTGTTATTGGATAATGCTAAGGAGTGTACGTCACCAACAATTCAAAGAGTTGTGTGACTCATGTGAGATACAATTAGGATACCACCACGCCCTTACCATCCACAAGGTAATAGGATCTCAGAAAGGATGACACCGAAACAATGAAACAATTCTCTCTAAACCGTCGCAAGGGTATCCTCATGAGGTGGGCCCAAATATCTCTTAGAAACTCAAAGAGTATTAAATAGTGCAGTCGCATGAGGACAATGGGTACCCAACCTTTCTATGGTTTTTTTTCCCGATACGCTCCAGTGATTAGTGATGAAAATTACAACAAATTGACTCAGAGGATGAACAACAGTGGCACACAAATAATCAAAAGAACAAATTTGGAGAGAGGTAGAAAATGGCGGGAGAAAAGCTAATGTGAAAAGGAAAAATGAAAAGGTTGGAAAAAGACAGAATTGGCGTGGGTAAAAAGAGAACGTTTTGAGACGGGCCAATAGAAAACTTTCAGTTAAGTGGTTAGGGACCATACAAAGTGTGGAGAGTATTGAGAGATGGAGGTTCATATAGTATTAGAAAATATATTTGACGGCAAACATTGTACAGCGCAGCGGTCCGAGCAAATTAAGGGATATGTAGGACACGATGGCTGGCTGTTGGAACCAGCCAAGATAGTAGTGTTAGAAAGACGAACTGCGCAACTCCCACCTAGAGAGAGGAGACCAGTGAGGAGATACTTAGAACAATGGTGATGACAGGCGATATAGTGTTAACCTCTAGTAGAGAAAGAGATTAACGTTCACCACTTCTCTAGTGAAAGAGAAGATTTTGAGGGAAGGTCCCTAGAAAGACTTGTAGTGGTTAAAACATTTATTTGCTTTAGAGGGTGCCCTACAGATGCACTGAACACTAAAAACCGTCTAGGTTGTTCGTTAAAGTTAGACCCAAGGATGTGCTTGGATTCTGAGCTTTGCTCGATGGGTGATGACGGCAGGAGTATGTATTGCCTCAAGCAGGAGGGAGCCTTATCCCAGATACTGAGTGTTTGGAGTAGATCCAGTAGTGATTTATCCCTACGCACATATGCCTAGGGATTAGTGGGGAAAATGGAAAATTGACCACTCCAGATAGAGGGACGAGTCCCATTGCGACTCTATAGGGTTCGGCCTTTACAAATAAGAGGAGGAAGTGAGAAGGTTCTGCATTTCAAGGTAGTAGAGTCATCACATTTAGAGTGGGTATCCCCAAACTGGTCAAATCTACCTGGGTGAGGAACGCAGTGATAACGGTAAGACTACATACTATCTCATTTGTTGTAAATTTGTTGGAAGAATTGGAATGTGCGGGATGAGAATTATTTGTTTGTGAGTGATAAGAAAATCCTAAGAAAATTTTATATGAAATTTTGTGGTGATGGATTGATAATTTTTTTTTTAGTTAGATATCCGGGATGCTTGAATGAGGGAATGAGGCATAAGGAAAACTTTTTTGGGGGGGGAAGAAGCTATGTAACGCGAGAAATTAAATTAATAGGGGAAGAGAGAATAACACATAAAGTATCAATAAGCCGTAACGAGGAATTTTCTCCACGCTCATTCTCTGAAATCACTGGTTAGGCTTTACATTTTAAACCAGTAGTAATTAGACACTAGCGAAACGACGGTGATAAGGGGGATTCTATGGTTTAGAATTAATTTTAGAAGCAGCTCGACGTTCGTTGAGTTAAGTCGCCTGTGGGGAGGTGATATTCTCGCCCTTGGTAAAGGTCATGTTGTGAAATGTTTCGTTAAACTAGAGATGTAGACAGACTTACTGGTGATCTTTTTTGTTGACCAGACTAATGAAGTGCATTACTTAGGGTCCCAAGGTAGGATGCTGTTGGCAGACCAGGGGGCCAAGCGCTCAAATTAGCAGAGGGGGCAACCACAACATGTCACAGCAGACGTGTGAGGACAGGAAGAAAAGAAGGAAATAAGAAAAATAAAGAGTGAGGAGGGAAACAGTTGGAAGGGGTAGACTACGTGTCTACATTATATTAGGATAACGACTGAGCATTACATGTGCGTAATCGTTAAGGGGTAAACAGTGCAGACTGAAGTTACAAAGATAGTAAAAACTCTATTAGAGATAACGACTGAGCATTTCGCCGTGCGTATCGTAAGGAGGGAAGGAAGACTTAATATTAAAGAATAACTTGTGAACGTATCAATAAACTACATAATGGAGGACAGCTAAAGAGTTAAACCTATTATCCTTATAATTAGAAAATATATATTAACGCCGTTCATCCATTCTGTTTCCAACCAGTCCTTTACAATATTTTCTTAAATCTTCTTATTATTTGTGTCAATAATATATTTTTCCCACTTTAATGGGGGGTGGTGGCAGAGGAGCTAACCAGGACTGTAGAGTACATCCAAGGTGGGCACACATAATGGTAACAAAAAGGTGTAGATGGTCAAAAAGGCACCCATTACATATGCTTCTATACGGGAAGCTGTATTTTTTCCCCCCCCCTCTTGCATGTTTGTCCTTTTCAATTTTTCTCATGACCTCTTGCACTTCTATGTCCCACAAAAAACAGATTCATTTCTATCAATTTTTTTCAAACCATTGATGCTCTCTATACACTGCTATAAAATCTCCCCTTTCTCTTCCTTTCTTCAAGAGTTGGGAGTTTTAGTCTTGAAAAGTCTTTCCCTTCATATGTTAAATCTCTCAGGATTGGAAGCCATTTTGTGGCGCTCTTGATTCTCTCAACTTCCTTCGATTCCTTCTTTTATTGTGTGACCAAATCACTGCCGCATATTCCAACCTTGGTCGAATCAAAGATGTTATCAATTTCTTAATCATCTCTTCATCAAGATATTTGAATGCCATTCTTATATTCCTCAGCAACTGATATGTATCTCCTGTGATCTTGTTTATATGCTTCTCAGGTGACAAATTATCCGTAATCCACACTCCCAGATCTTTTTCGACCTTTGTTTTGATTATCCATTCATTTCCCATCGAATACTTTCCTGTCTCTTTTTGCTACTGCCCATTTCCATCACTTTACACTTTTTAGCATTAAACTCCATTTCCCATAGTTGACTCCATCTGAAAATCTTATCTAGATCCTTTTGTAAATCCTCAGTCCTCTTTACTTTCTACTTTTCTTAGTAATCTAGCATCATCAGCGAATAAACTCATATAACTGTTCACTCCCTCTGTCATATCATTTACATAGACCAAGAACATCACTGGGCCAAAACTGATCCTTGAGGAACTCCACTCATCACACTGCACCATTCTGACTTCTGATTTTATTACTGTTCTCATCTCTCTGTTGCTCAAAAAGTCTTCCATCCACTTCAGCAAACCACCCTTCAATCCTCCTACATGTTCTAGCTTCCAGAGCAGTCTCTTATGAGGTACCTTGTCAAATGCCTTCTTTAGGTCCAAGTCATAGACCACTGTATACCTGGACTGCACATGTGACAATGTTTTGAATTGCGGGGCTGCATAGGGGCCTGCGGGGCGCCCGACAAAGAGATATAGTGGTCTATGGACTATCATATAGACTGGTTTATCAGTATATATGATATACTGTAATCTTCGTAAATTTTTGTTCTATAATATTATCAAATAAAAAACAGTAAAACACGCTAAAGAAATGCCATTATGAGACAATGAAGAAATATGCATGAACTTAATATTCACTTAACTCTTCGCCATTTAAAACTTTGCGAGTAACCTTTTATCATGAAGGGTATCGATAGAAGCACAATTTTATTAGCTTTCCATTGCTATATTTCGTTATCTGATAAATTAATTAGAACCATGCATAAATTAGCATTAAATAAATAAATAAAATCATCAATCGGGTAATTTTCCCGTTTGGTGTTATTTATTTACTTATATATTTCGTTTTCTGATAAATGAATTAGCACCATGGTATAAATTAGCGTTAACTAAATAAATAACCTCATCAATCTGGAAAAATACCCGATTGATGATTTTATTTATTTATTTAATGCTAATTTATGCATGGTTCTAATTAATTTATCAGATAACGAAATATAGCAATGGAAAGCTAATAAAATTGCACTTCATGATAAATACCCTTCATGATAAAAGTTGACTCGCAAAGTTTTAAATGGCGAAGAGTTGAAGTGAATGCATATTTCTTCAGTCTCGTAATGGCATTTCTTTACCGTGTTTTACAGTTTTTTATTTGATAATATTATAGAACAAACATTTACGAAGATTACAGTATATCATATATACTGATAAACCAGTCTATATGATGCGTATATAATATATATATATATATATGAATCCGAGCGGCCCTCTGACTTCAGGGCAAGTTCAGGCCCATGTGCAACAGGCCGATATTCCGTGCGCAGTCCAGGTATACAGTGGTCTATGTCCAAGTATATGCAATCGACCCACCCCTCTCTTTCCTATGTCACATCGATCACTCTCGAGTAAAAGCTTAATAAATTCGTTGTACATGACATTCCTACTCTAAATCCAAATTGGCCACCTGCGAGTGTGTTTGTCTCTTCCAAATATTTCAACGTGTGTGTGAGAGTACACACAAACCTCGATTTCCCGGACTAATAGGGGGGAGCACTGGTCCGGGAACCGCATGTAAAAAATAAATAAAAAAATAAAATAAAAAATTGTCCGAGGCTGACATATCCCCGGCCCTCGGATTTTGTCCGGCAAATCCGATATCCGGGAAATCGAGGTTTGTGTGTATGTGAATCAGATGTACCTAACTACATTTAGAAAATCAAAATTCAATGTGAATAAGTCACTCATCTTTTCTGCCAATAGTATCTCCTTAGAGACGGGGCTTTAGGGTAGGCCAGGCCTGACCACAACCGAATGCATTGTCATTGGGACAGAGCCGTAGATAGGGAGAGTTTGGCCATGCTTGGTCTAAGCAGCGCCATATCGCCTCCATGTTACGTTGCTTCCAATTCTGTATATTGTAATGAAGACCTTACAAATAACTACAAAGTATCATGAGCATCTAAAATGAGTATCGTATGGAAGGCCAAAGTGAACAGACGCTGTGTCAGCTGAGGATGGGAGGCAGTGGAGGCAGGCTGCCAGCACAGGCAAAGAGGCAAGATGGCGTCAGGGAAGTGAGTGGCCAAACTCTCCCTATTTATGGTTATGAGTTGGGAACGAATAAAGTGTCATCTAGTGGCGACAAGGAGTACTAATTTCAGGTTACAAGTCTATTCAATTCGAGTGTACTTTAATGAAATTTTAGTTAGACATTATTGTTACACTAGTAACTATCTGCTTATTCCACTGTAACAACTACAGTAGTAATTAAAACAAACACTAGTTCTATAAGTGTAAAAAATAAACATACTATTCCTTTTGTACAGTTAATACCATCAGTGTATGCATACAAATCAGGAGTAGACAAGCAAATTTATTACATGATACATCTTGCATGTTTCCAATGATATGGACTGTTAGTGCCTGAAGAAAGAAAAAGGCACTAAGGAATTAGCAATAATTCATACGATGCTAGAGCAAGAAAAGATGGACAGGAAAGACCCTTTTACATCTGAAGATCTACATAAGAGAACTTTTTTGAGTTTAGGAAAAGTTCTAAGCTCTGTAATGGTTGATGTTGAATAGCTTTTTTGAAATTTTTATGTACACACCTTTGCCCTTAGCAACTTAAGAAACCTTTTGAGTGTTCAATGAGGGGTATGTAAAGATGGCAGAGAATAAAGAGGAGACATGGCACTGCATAAGTTCATACTCTTCTGTGGGTTACTTAGCCACGGCCCTTGAACCAACCAGATGCTTTTATAACCATCTTTCAAATTACACAAGTTACATTGTTGGAATAACCTATAGAGAACACATCTCCCAAATAAGGCAGGAGCTGATGATATATGAGGTGCATGCAAGAAAAAGACCAAGGCAATTCTTTTCTGTAATAATAGATGAGTGCAGAGGTCCTCGTCCTGCCTCAACATCTCACAAAGCACAGCAATCAACATAAATAAATATAGATTGCCTTCCAGAGCACTAGGCAGCCATAAATCCACCTTGCCCCTCAACGGGTCAGTGTACTCCACCAGAACACTCACTCACTCACACACTCACACTCACACACACACACACACAGGTGTATAGTCAGCTTCTCAGAAGCTATGTAGTTTCACCTGTGCTGCCTAGGTTATGCAGGCAAAATATGTCATGTTGGCATATATGACATCATGTTCCCCGAAACTTACATCGGTAATGGGGATGAATGGTTGTAATGAAATTTGACAGGCTTACTTTAATCCCAATCAAATGGATGTACATATGGATGAATCTACAAGGTAGGTTTTACTACCTTGCTTTTGGTTGCCAATGACACTGCTTCTCATAGTACTTTTTCTATACCTTTGTTCCAAGTTTATAGAAACCGATTTTATATAACGCTCCACTGCATACTATAGTCTTACACATATACAAAAGAAAAATGGAATAAGGTTCTGAGGCAGTATTCCAAAATATAATTTACTCATGTAGTTTACTTCTTTGCAAAAGCAATTTTCATAGCATGTGTAGGGGTGATCTTGAAACCTTGCAGGGCATCCTTGGCTGCAGCAGACTGCATCTCATTTTCAAACTCCACAAAAGCAATATCATGGCGGCCAGGAACCAGACGAACCTCCTTGAACCCTGGGAACCTGAAAACAAAAAAATAAAACCTTAGCCTTGAATTACAAGAAGCACTGATACCTGCTCCTCGGAAAAGGTATAATTGTACACTAAGGTGTCCCAAGATCATAAGAGGGAAAAAATGAAACATGTTTTTTTTCACTTGCTCGTGTTTTACTTCTGTTCGCACATGCATAAGAAGAGTTCCTGTGAAATTAGATGAAATTCGGAGAATATTTAGGGGTCGCGACAAACTGAACAATTTTCTAATAACCTTCAAAAACAAAGAAAAAACTCAAAACATCCCACACTTTTTGAAAGAAACTTATAAGGAAACCAAAACAGACAGTTTTCATTGTTTCCGTTCAGAAAGCCTTCTTTTGAAGGTCCTCCTTCTTTTCCCGCCCCACAAGTTTCCGATGGTGGTAGACTAACTGGAGGAGATACTTCTCCTGTGCGGCCGACTTCGTGGACCCCAGGTAGCGCTGGACTAGGGCGATGCCCCGCTCCGCGGCATCGTTGACCACTCGGAGGCCAAGTGCCCGTTTCCGAGCGTCCTTGAATCGGTCGTCCTCCTCCCACAAGGCCGGGTCCTTTGCCAGGAACCCCTGTCCGCGTGGTTTCTGAGAGGACCGTTGTCAGACAGGGGAACAGTCATTTTT
>JACEEZ010010486.1:0-10366 GCA_016584305.1 Chionoecetes opilio
ATTATTTTAGTGTATTTGTTTTAATTTCCTATTCTTTCTTCACTACGAAACTTCATGTTCCTATCTTCTTTAGGGACATGGTATCCTTTTCCAACTGTCCTCTTACATGTAGTTTGATAGTTAGTAGTATGTAGTTCAGCAGATACCCTCGTTATAGATCAATAGGTCTTCTGGTATCTGTTATTCCTATGTATTCCTCCTCCTCCTCCTCCTCCTCCTCCTCCTCCTCCTCCTCCTCCTCCTCCTCCTTCCAGCGTTTACCTGTAGGGCACCGGGGAGAGAGAGGTTACCTGTGAATTAGTTAACGGTATTACCTGATGTAACGAGAGAGAGAGAGAGAGAGAGAGAGAGAGAGAGAGAGAGAGAGAGAGAGAGAGAGAGAGAGAGAGAGAGAGAGAGAGAGAGAGAGAGAGAGAGAGAGCGAGAGAGAGATATGAATGAAAGGGTATAATGAGAAGGAAAGAGAGAGAGAGAGAGAGAGAGAGAGAGAGAGAGAGAGAGAGACGAGAGAGAGAGAGAGAGAGAGAGAGAGAGAGAGAGGACGGAAGGGAAGGAGGGAGAGAGGAAGGAAGGGGAAATGAGGTGATCCGTCTTCCTTCACTCCTCTTCATTCCTTAAACTTTTATTTTGTCTTTTCTGTTCTTCTTTATTGCATTTTAGAAGGATAAGATTACATCACTAGTTTTATTTTATTTTTATTATATATATCTTTTTAGGCCTATGTTTTGTTTTGTTTTTTATCATCTTTCTACTTTTTTTTTTCTTCTCTCTCTCTCTCTCTCTCTCTCCATCCTCTCTCTCTCTCTCTCTCTCTCTCTCTCTCTCTCTCTCTCTCTCTCTCTCTTCTCTCTCTCTCTCTCGCTCTCTCTCCTCTCGCTCTCTCTCTCTCTCTCTCTCTTCTCTCTCGTCCTCATTTCTTTCTCTTTTCTCTCATTTATAACCCTTTCATTCATATCTTCTCTCTCTCTCTCTCTCTCATCGTCTCTTCTCTCTCTCTCATCTCTCTCTCTCTCCTCTCTCTCTCTTCTCTCTCTCTCTCTCTCTCTTCTTTCCTCTGGTCACGTATTCCATGTTTTTTATGTAATTTCTAATGTTCCTTCACTTCCTGTTCTTTAGTAATCTCTCTCTCATCCTCTCTCTCTCTCTCTCTCTCTCTCTCCTCTCCTCTCTCTCTCCTTCTCCTCTCTCTCTCTCTCTCTCCTCTCTCTCTCCTCTCTCTCTCCCTTCCTTCCTCTCTCCTTCCTCCTCTCCCTTCTTTCCCTCCCTCATTCTCTTCCTCCCTCCTTCCCTCCTTCCCTTCCTTCCTCCTTCCCCCTCCCTCCCTCTTATCCTCCTTCCTCCCTCCTCCTTCCCTCCCTCATTCTCTTCCTCCTCCCTCCTTTCCTACCTCCCTCCCTCCTCCTTTCCCTCCCTCCTTCCTCCTTCTACTTCCTTCCTTCATTTTTATCTTTTCTCATTTGTTTCCTAGTTTCCCCCCCCCTTTATTCCTTCACTTTTATCTTTCCGTGCTTATCAACCCTTTATCTATTAGTTATCTATCTATTATCTATCTATTAAGTTATCTATCTAATATCTATCTTAGTTATCTATATTATCTATCTATTAGTTATCTATCTATTATCTATCTATTAAGTTATCTATCTGTTATCTATCTATTAAGTTATCTATCTATTATCTATATTAAGTTATCTATCTGTTATCTATCTATTAATTTATCTATCTATTATCTTATCTATTAAGTTATCTATCTATTATCTATCTATTAAGTTATCTATCTGTTATCTATCTATTAAGTTATCTATCTATTATCTTTCTATTAGTTATCTATCTATTAAGTTATCTATCTATTATCTATCTATTAGTTATCTATCTATTATCTATCTATTAGTTATCTATCTATTATCTATCTATTAAGTTATCTATCTATTATCTATCTATTAAGTTATCTATCTATTATCTATCTATTAAGTTATCTATCTATTATCTATCTATTAGTTATCTATCTATTAAGTTATCTATCTATTATCTATCTATTAAGTTATCAATCTATTATCTATCTATTAAGTTATCTATCTATTATCTATATTAGTTATCTATCTATTAAGTTATCTATCTATTATCTATCTATTAGTTATCTATCTATTATATATCTATTAGTTATCTATCTATTATCTATCTATTAAGTTATCTATCTATTATCTTATCTATTAAATTATCTATCTATTATCTATCTATTAAGTTATCTATTTATTATCTATCTATTAAGTTATCTATCTATTATCTATCTATTAGTTATCTATCTATTATCTATCTATTAAGTTATCTATCTGCTATCTATCTATTAAGTTATCTATCTATTATCTATCTATTAAGTTATCTATCTATTATCTATCTATTAAGTTATCTATCTATTATCTATCTATTAAGTTATCTATCTATTATCTATCTATTAAGTTATCTATCTATTATCTATCTATTAAGTTATCTATCTATTAAGTTATCTATCTATTATCTATCTATTAAGTTATCTATCTATTATCTATCTATTAGTTATCTATCTATTAAGTTATCTATCTATTATCTATCTATTAGTTATCTATCTATTATCTATCTATTAGTTATCTATCTATTATCTATCTATTAAGTTATCTATCTATTATCTTATCTATTAAATTATCTATCTATTAAGTTATCTATCTATTATCTATCTATTAATTTATCTATTATTATCTATCTATTATCTATCTATTATCTATCTATTATCTATCTATTAAGCTATCTATTAAGTTATCAATCTATTATCTATCTATTAAGTTATCTATCTATTATCTATCTATTAATTTATCTATCTATTATCTATCTATTATCTATCTATTATCTATCTATTAAGCTATCTATTAAGTTATCAATCTATTATCTATCTATTAAGTTATCAATCTATTATCTATCTATTAAGTTATCTATCTATTATCTATCTATTAATTTATCTATCTATTATCTATCTATTATCTATCTATTATCTATCTATTATCTATCTATTAAGCTATCTATTAAGTTATCAATCTATTATCTATCTATTAAGTTATCAATCTATTATCTATCTATTAAGTTATCAATCTATTATCTATCTATTAAGTTATCTATCTATTAGTTATCTATTAAGTCATATTTCTTCCCTTTATTTATTTTCTCTTTTTCCTCCCCTCCCTCTCATCGCCATTATCATAACCACACAGTCATCACATCACAATACCTGAGCGATAAGTGTGATGAGGTCTTAATGAGTATTTTTTCTTTTCTTTACAGGTATGTGATGAGATGACACTCTTGAGCAACAGGTGTGTAAGGTGTGTTGCCTGAGGACAGATAGATGAGTAAATACCTGTGGCTATTGTTCTATTTTTCTATTTTTTCATCACAAAGGACTCGCCAAGGACAAAAAAAAGAGGTAACGAAAAGACCACTTATTTGCAAGTTCCTATATCAGTGAATTTTAACTTTTTCATCGGTCTGCACTCCTTCAAGACTCAAGATTTTTTCTCTCAAATAATTTTACAAAGGTGTGTATAAAACGGATGAGATTTCGTTGGGTCGAACAATTTTTTCATGTTGCATAGAGTATTCCCAAGTTAGATATGAGGATGTGGGCCATCATAGCATCACGCACTCCCAAGAGGTTGGTCTCGCATCCCCGGTTAAGAACTCGTGCCCTATAAAGAAGACAGTAAGAGCATAAAGAAAGGGGAGTGGGCCAATTTAGTTCGGGAAGTGTCTTGTCACTCCTCTCTTGAAAAAATGTAAGTCATAGGAAGGTGGAAAAATAGAAACAGAAAGAGAGTTCCAGAGTTTACCAGTGAAAGGGATGAAAGAGTGAAGCTACTGGTTAACTCTTGCATTACGGAGATGGACAGAATAGGGATGAGAATGAGTAGAAGAGTGCAATTTTTTTTCTTATTCCCATATCTACCTTTACCTGCCTGAAATTTGCACACCTATCATCTATTTTCGTGTATTAATTGGTTGTTTAAAGGTATGTGTATGTATGTATATGTATGTATGTATGTATGTATATGTATGTATATGTATGTATGTATGTATGTATATGTATGTGTGGATGAATTAGATGTGTTTGTATGTATGTAGTTTTGATTATTATTTTCTTTGTTACGTTTGAGCCTATAGCGCCTGTAGGCTATTATTTTCCTTCTTAGGTTAAGTATATCATGATGTAACTTATATTTAATTGTTCAAGCTAGTTAATTATAATTGTATGGTGTTTCATATATAGATTTGTTTTGGGTATGAAATATGGGCGTTTTAGATTAATTGGATAGGAAGAGATGAGAGAATAGACAAAGAATGTAATAAGCGTAGGAGGGAGGAGAGAGGAAGAGAGAAGAGGGAGGGAAGAGATGAGAGAATTGACAAATAAGAGAATAAGTGTAGGAGGGAGGAGCGAGGAGAAGAGAAGAGGAGAGAGAGATAAAGACAGGCATTGAATTTTTGCTGTCAGCGTGTGGGAGGAGGAGAATAAGAATAAGAATAAGAATAAGAATAAGAAGGAGAAGAAGAAGAAGGAGAAGAAGAAGAAGAAGGAGAAGAAGAAGAAGAAGAAGAAGAAGCAAAAAGAATTACTAGTTATATTACACTCCCTTCTCAATGTTTCTTCCCTTCTTCCCTCCCTTTCTTCCTCATTACCTATCTACTCCTCTCTTTAACTCCTCCTCCTCCTCCTCCTCCTCCTCCTCCTCTCTCATACCAAGCTTCCCTCACTACATACCTCCATACCCCGATACCTCCATACCTCCCTATTCTCTCTCCTCCCTCCTCCCTATTCTCTCTCTCCCTCCTCCCTATTCTCTCTCTTCCTCCTCCCTATTCCTCCAACCATTCCTTTGGGTAGATTTTTTTTTTTTTTTCTCTCTCTCTCCTCTCTCTCTCTCTCTCTCTCTCTCTCTCTCTGCCCGTCAGTGTGGCAAGGTTGGTAGAGACGTGAGTTCGCAATGTGCAGCGTCCCTGTGCATTTGGTCAGCGGTTCGAGTCCGCCTAGTTCGTGCTGACGTGGCGGCGCTTTGTATAGTCAATAACCTTGTAGTTGGTACTTGCAAAGTGTCTAGATAGGATGAAAATCTTATCTTATCTTCTCTCTCTCTCTCTCTCTCCACTCTCTCTCTCTCTCTCTCATCTCCTCTCGCTCTCTCTCTCTCTCTCTCCTCTTCTCTCCTCTCCTCTCTCTCTCTCTCTCTCTCTCTCTCTCTCTCTCTCCTCTTTCCACACATTCAAAGACTCATAAAGATTCATATATGCTGTTTGCTACACCCGCCCGTGACCGAGAGGAGGAGGAGGAGGAGGAGGAGGAGGAGGAGAGGAGGAAACTATCTTAGCTATTTTTCAAGGTCAGCGGATTTTTCGGAGCAGTGATGTGACCCAACTGAATATTTTCCCTCCTCCTCCTCCTCCTCCTCCTCCTCCTCCTCCTCCTCCTCCTCCCTCCTCCTCCTCCTCCTCCTCCTCCTCCTCCCTCCTCTTTGAGTGCACGTTTTGGACCAGTTTATTTCGTGTCCAGAAATATATTTTGATCTTTTTTTTGGGTACGTCAACTTAGGGTCACGTGTTTCACTTTTACTCTCTCTCTCTCTCTCTCATCCTCTCGGCTCCTCTCTCTCCTCCTCTCTCCTCTCTCTCTCTTCTCTCTCTCTCTCTCTCTCTCTCGCTCTCCTCTCGTCCCTCTCTCTCTCCCCCTCTCTCTCCTCTCTCTCTCTCTCGATGTTTGCAAATTGTGATTATTTTTCTTCCCTCAGGGTGATTATAATTTCGTGTTTTTTTTAGATGTGTCAAAATTTTGTTCCTTTTTTTAATTTTTTACATTTTTACATATCTATCTTTACATTTATATATCTTTATTTATTTATACATCTATATATCTTTACATTTACATATCGTCATACAATAATATGACGTATTTGTAATGTTGATTTTGATCTTTTAGTGAGGAGGCATTTGCAGTCTTAATTATTTTTTTATTTTTTCATTTTTTACTCTTAATTTTGAGTTTTTTTTACATATCTCATAACATATTTCAGATTTTGATTATTTGGTAAGGAGGCATTTTCAGTTCTTCGTTTTGTTTACTTTATACTACTACTTTTATACTTTATACTGTACTACTTTTTTCTACTTTTCTACTTTTTTCTACTACTATTTATATATTTTTTGAGAGTTGTATACTTTATGCTTGACTACTTTTTCTACTTTTCTACTTTTTTCTACTATATCGTTTTTTTTCTCTTTCTACTTTTTTCTACAATATAATTTTTTTTCTCTTTCTACTTTTCTACTTTTTTCTACTATATAGTTTTTTCTTTCTACTTTTCTACTTTTTTCTACTATATAGTTTTTCTCTTTCTACTTTTCTACTTTTTTCTACTATATAGTTTTTTCTCTCTACTTTTCTACTTTTTTCTACTATAGTTTTTTTCTCTCTACTTTTCTACTTTTTTCTACTATATAGTTTTTTCTTCTCTACTTTTCTACTTTTTTCTACTATATAGTTTTTTCTCTTTACTTTTCTACTTTTTTCTACTAAATAGTTTTTTCTTTCTACTTTTTTCTACTATATAGATTTTTCTTTCTACTTTTCTACTTTTTTCTACTATATAGTTTTTTCTTTCTACTTTTTTCTACTATATATTTTTTTCTCTTTCTACTTTTCTACTTTTTTCTACTATATAGTTTTTTCTTTCTACTTTTTTCTACTATAGTTTTTTCTTTCTACTTTTCTACTTTTTTCTACTATATAGTTTTTTCTTTCTACTTTTTTCTACTATAGTTTTTTCTTTCTACTTTTCTGCTTTTTTCTACTATATAGTTTTTTCTTTCTATTCTACTTTTTTCTACTATATAGTTTTTTCTTTCTACTTTTCTGCTTTTTTCTACTATATAGTTTTTTCTTTCTATTCTACTTTTTTCTACTATATAGTCTTTTCTTTCTACTTTTCTACTTTTTTCTTCTATATAGTTTTTTCTTTCTACTTTTTTCTACTATATATTTTTTTCTTTCTACTTTTCTACTTTTTTTCTACTATATAGTTTTTTCTTTCTACTTTTTTCTACTATATAGTTTTTTCTTTCTACTTTTCTACTTTTTTCTACTATATAGTTTTTTCTTTCTACTTTTTTCTACTATATAGTTTTTTCTTTCTACTTTTTTCTACTATATAGTTTTTTCTTTCTACTTTTTTCTACTATATAGTTTTTTTCTCTACTTTTCTACTTTTTTCTACTATATAGTTTTTTTCTTTTTCTACATTTTTTTTTACTATTGTACATATACATTTTTTTTGGGTCGGGTTGTTGTTGTAGAGTGTTTCCAATTGACAATACTCTTATGCCTGGCGGAGATGTGTCCAATTTAAGGCCTTTGTCATGCATGGGGGAAGCCTTTCAATTTCTTTTCCTTTTTTTCTTTTCCTGGAGAGGTATTTGCACTTTGATCTTTTCCATTTTTGTATTTTTCCAATTTCCAGCTTTCAAATTTGTGAAAGAAAGAGAAGGAATGTGTTTCAAATTATCTATTTTTTTGGGGTCTATTGATAGTTGTTTCTATATGTACTAATTTGTAATATTTGGTTTTGTTTTTTTTTAAATTTTTGTGTCTATATTTCATGGCCTTTTTTGTGTGTTAAACAGTACTCAAATTATGTGTCATTTTCTATGCACTATTTTTGGGGGGTGGGGGTGGGGGGCGAGCGAGATAGGGGTTAGAAGTGATAGTTTTGGTTTTCTTCTAAATATTTTTTTTTCCTGTCTTGTGCATCTTTTTTTCTATGTATAATCCTCCTTTGTAATCCTCCTCCCCCTCCTTGTATTCTTCCTCCTCTTCCTCTTCCTTCCATCTTTATCAGAAATTCGTCTTTGCTCTTCAACCACTTCAGTTCCTCTTCGCAATGGCTTCTTCGCTTCTCCCTCCTTCCTCCTTCCATTGGAATATCCATCTCATAAATGTCGTTATATCTCTTCCTTCTACGCTTCCTCCTACTCCTCGTAAAAATATTGTAGAATCCGTGGGAACTTGATAGAAACTTTTAAGATCCTTAAAGGATTTGATATAATTAATCAAGAGAACCTATTCGAGCTTTCTCCTCAAGGGACAACAAAAAACAACGGTTTAAAACTGAATGGTCAACGTTTCATCACAGATCTCCATACAAATAATTCAATGTCAGAGTTGTCAATTGATGGAACAAATTACCAGCTAATGTTGTCGAAGCCAGCACAATAACTTCATTTAAAAACGTACTTGACGCGTACTGTAAAGTAAATGGGTTTTGATATTGCCCTGCGAGTTATATTATAACGTCCCCCGGATCGATTAGTGTTAGTGGTAGTTGTAGTTAGCATACTTCATATCCTATCATTCTTCACTACGAAACTTCCATGTTGCTATCTTCTTTAGGGACATGGTATCATTTTCCAACTGATCTCTTACATGTAGTTTGATAGTAGTATGTAGTTCAGCAGATACCCTCGTTATAGACCAAAGTGTGTCCTGGTGTCTGTATTCCTATGTATTCCTATATATTCCTATGTATTCCTATGTACTCCTATGTATTCCACTATTCCTATGTATTTCTATGTATTCCTATGTATTCCTATGTATTCCTATGTATTCCTATGTATTGCTATGTATCCTCCTCCCTGTCTTTCCCCTCCCCATTACTCTCACATTTTTCTTTGCTTCATTTTTGTCCATCAATAACAAACTTTTTTTACCTTTGCTTTGCTTGTAATCCATTTTCCTTTGACTTTCCCTACATATCATTCCTTGTGTGTGTGTGTGTGTATGTGTGTGTGTGTGTGTGTGTGTGTGTGTGTCTGTGTGTGTGTGTGTGTGTGTGTGTGTGTGGGGTTGTGTGTGTGTGTTGTGTTGTGTGTGTGTTGTGTGTGTTTTGTGGTGTGTGTGTGTGTTGTGTGTGTGTGTGTGGTGGGGTGTGTGTGTGTGTGTTGTGTGTGTGGTGTGTGGTGTGTGTGTGTTGTGTTGTGTTGTGGTGTGTGGTTGTGTGTGTGTGTGTGTGGTGTGTGTTGGGTGTGTTGGTGTGTTGTGTGTGTGTGTGTGTGTGTGTGTGTGTGTGTTGTGTGTGTGTGTGTGTGTGTGTGAGTGTGTGTGTGTTGTGTGTGTGCTGTGTTTGTATGTGTGGGGTGGGTGGTGTGTGTGTGGTGGGGTATTATGTGTTTTTGTGACCTGTTTGCCTTTCTCTCCTCTCTCTCCTCTCCTTCTCTCCTCCCCCTTCCTCTCTCTCTCTTCCCCTCCTTTTCCCTCGTCCTCCTCCCTCTCTCCTCTCTCTCTCTCTTCCTCAATACTCCTCTGCATACCATTCCTGGTTATCCCCCCCTCCCCCCACTCCTCCTCTTTCCCTCCCCATCCTCCCTCTCCTCCCCCTCCTTTCCCCTCTCCTACTCCTCCTCTCCCCTTCCTCTCCCTCATCCCTCTCTTCTCCATTGTCTCTCTTCCTTTCCTACATACTTTCCTTCCCCTTGTTTACCTATCTCCATTTTGGTATTTATTTTATATTCTTTTCTATTTTTCTTTCTACTTTCTTTTTTTTTCTTTCTTTTTTTCTTTCTATATCTTTCTTTCTTTTTTTCTTTCTATATCTTTCTTTCTTTTTTTCTTTCTAAATATTCCTTTTACTTTTTTTCTTTCTATATATTTCTTTCTTTTTTTTCTATATTTTTTTTTTTTTTCTTTCTATATATTTCTTTTCCTTTTTTTCTTTCTATATATTTCTTTTTTTTTTCTTTCTATATATTTTTTTTCTTTTTTTCTTTCTAAATATTTCTTTCTTTTTTCTTATTTAATTTTTTTTTTCTTTTTTTTCTTTCTAAATATTTCTTTCATTCTTTTTTTCTTTCTATATATTTTCTTTTTTTTTCCTTTTTTTTTTTTTTCTTTTCAATATTTCTTTTTTTTCTTTTTCTTTTTCTTCTTTTTTCTTCTAATTTTTTTTCTTTTTTTCTTCTAAACTTCTTTTTCTTTTATTTTTTTTTTTTTTCATTATTTTCTTTTTTTTTTTTTCTTTTTCCTTTTCAAAAACCTTTCCTCCTTTTTTCTTTTTTTCCTCTCCTCCTTTTCCTCCTTTTTTCCTTTTTCCTTTTCCTACTCCTTTCCTCCTTTTTTCCTACTTTTTCCTTTTTCCCACTCCTTTTCCCCTTTTTTTTCCCCCTTTTCCTCTCTCCAAATCTTTCCCCCCTTTTTCCTCCTTTTTTCCCTCTCCTCCCTTTTTTCCCCCTTTTTTCCTCCATTTTCCTCCTTTTTTCCTCCTTTTTCCTTTTTCCTCTCCTACTCCTTTTCCTCCTTTTTTTTCCC
>JACEEZ010010487.1:0-12129 GCA_016584305.1 Chionoecetes opilio
CCCCCACACACACACATACGTAAACAATGCCTCGTTTTTGGCCCGTTTTTTGTGCGCTCTCCTTTCTTACTACTGACGGAGGTTTTTTTATTAAAGTACCCAACAGGAGTTACAAAAAAAAAAAAAAAAAAAAAAAAAAAAAAAAAAAAAAAAAAAAAAAAAAAAAAAAAAAAAAAAAAAAAAAAAAAAAAAAAAAAAAAAAAAAAAAAAAAAAAAAAAAAAAAAAAAAAAAAAAAAAAAAAAAAAAAAAAAAAAAAAAAAAAAAAAAAAAAAAACCCCCCCCCCCCCCCCCCCCCCCCCCCCCCCCCCCCTGGAAATGGGTATTTTTTTTTCCTTTTTTTTCCCCCCCCCCTTTTTTCCTTTTCGTTTAAACGTTTAAATAAAATCCATAAAAGGCTACAAAAAAAGAATTGTCAGGAATTTTAAAAAGGAAGGAGGGATAGGGGTGTGGTTTACAAAAGGTTATAGGAAAATTTACGGAAAAAGAAAATATCATTTTTAAAAAGGGGTTTTTTATAAAAACGTTTGTTTGTTTGGGGGAATAAAATGTTTTTTTTCTTGATCGTTTTCTAAGTTGATTAAAGAAAAGGAAATAGGGGGTTGGGGTATTTTGAAAAGGTGAAAAGAAGGAAAAAGAAAATTGAAAGGGTAAAATAAAAAACGTAAATATAAACGTTAAAAAATGAATATCTAAATAAAAATTAGTAAAAGAAAAGTAAGGGAAATATTATTTGAACTTAAAATATAATTTAAATATTAAAAAATATTCCTTAAAAAAAACTTTTAAAAGAAACAAAAATTTTCCCCCCAATAAAATTTGAAATAGACGTTGAAATATTGAAATAAGTACAGTGAAATTAGTGGGTGAAATTACGTTGAAATAAGTACGTTGAAAAAAGTTTGAAATATAGTACAGTTGAAATTTTTATTACATTGAAATAAGTCATTTGAAATATTTGAAATAAGTACGGAAAAATTAGTACGGGTAAAAATAGTTTGAAATAATACATTTTGAAATATATACAGTTAAAAATATTTTGAAATAAATACGTTGAAAATAGTACGTTTAAAATGTGAAATATAGTAATTTGAAAATTATTCCCGTTGAAAATAGTACATTTAAATTTTTAAATGTACGTTGAAATTAGACAGTTAAATAGTTGAAAAATTTACATTTAAATGTTGAAATAAGTACATTTGAAAATATAGTAAGTGAAAATTTAAAAAAATTACGTTGAAATAGTTAAAAATTTAGTAAGTTGAAATATAGTACATTGAAATATTGAATAAATAATTTAAATAGTACGTTAAATAGTTGAAAAAAGTAAGTTGAAAATAAGTACTTGAAATAGTTGAAAAAAATAAGTTAAAAATTAGTACGGGTTTGAAATATAGTAAGTTGAAAAGGTTGGGGAAAAATTAGTACAGTTAAAATAGTTGAAATAAAATCAGTTGAAATTTAGTACAGTTGAAATAGTTGGAAATAAAATTAAAAGTTGAAATATTAAACATTTGAAATAAAATTACAGTTGAAATATAGTCGGGTTGAAAAAAAAATTTACAGTTGAAATTTGAAAAAGTCGTTGAAAATTTAAATACATTTTAAAAATAAAAAAAGTACATTTGAAATATTTGAAAATAAGAAAAAGTTAAATATAGTACAGTTGGAAAATATAGTACATTTAAAATAGTTGAAATTATACAGTTGAAATTAAAAAAAACAGTTAAAAATTTAAATAGTACAGTTGGAAATAAAATACAGGAAATAGTTGAAATAATACGGGTTGAAATATTGTAACAGTTTGGAAATTTTTACTTTAAAGTTGAAAAAAATACAGTTAAAAATAAGTACAGTTGAAATAAAAAAGAAAACATTTGAAAAAAAAATAGTACGTTGAAATATAGACAGTTGAAATTAAAATATGTTGAAAATAGTAATTTGAAATGTGAAAATAGTACAGTTGAAATAGTTGAAATAAGTACAGTTGAAATATAACAGTTGAAATTGAAATAATCATTTAAAATATTGTAAAAATTTGAAATATAGTACAGTTGAAATATTACATTTTGAAATTAAAATTTAAAATTTTGAAATATAGTAATGTTTTGAAAAAAAGTACATTTTTAAAAAAAATTGAAATAAGTACCGTTGAAATAAGTACAGTTGAAATGTTGAAATATAGTACATTTGAAATAAAAAAAGTACATTTTGAAATATAGTACAGTTGAAATAGTTGAAATAAAGTACAGTTGAAAAAAAGTAAATTGAAAAAGTCAGTTGAAAATTACGGGGGGGGGGAAATAAAAAAAGTACATTTGAAATATAGTACAGTTAAAATTTTGAAATAAAGTACAGTTGAAAATTAGTCAGTGAAAAAAGTGTGAATATTGAAAGAGTTGAAATATAGTACGTTAAAAAAATTTTTATAGTCCAAAAGTTAAAAATTAGAACAGTTGAAAAAAGTAAATAAAGTTGAAAAAAAGTGTTGAAATAATAAGTTTTAAAAAATTATACGGAAATATTAAATAAGTACAGTTGAAAAAAAAAAAGTTGAAAAAGTACAGTTGAAATAGTTGAAAAAAAGTACATTTGAAAAATACATTTTAAAAGTTGAAAAAGTCAGTTGAAATAATACATTTTGAAATATAACAGTTAAAAAAGTTGAAAATTTTTAAAAACATTTGAAATGTTGAAATAAGTACAGTGAAATATAGTACATTTGAAATAGTTGAAATAAAGTACAGTTGAAAATAGTACAGTTGAAATATGTACATTGAAATATAGTACAGTTAAAAAATTTGGAAAAAAGTGGAAAAAAACCCCCCCTTGAAATTACATTGAAAATTTATAAGGAAATATTAAATAAAGTCATAAAATGATTTTTAAAATTACATTAAAATTTAAAATTATACGTTAAAAATAATTAAATAATTACTTAAATTTTTTTCTTTTTTAAAAAAGTCAAAAATTTCTGTTCTTAAAATTATCATTTTTTAAAATTTTTGTTTAATTAAATTAAAAACTTTTATCTTTTTATTTTTTTTTTTTTCCCCTTTATTGAAAAAAAGTCTTAAATATGAATTGGGAAAAAAATCATTAATTTTGGGTCGGAAAAAAACAGGTTATACAGTAAATTATCATTGAAAATGCGGAAAATATCATTTTTTAAAAGTCAGAAAATTTCAGGTGGGTTTACATTAAAATTGTCTAAAATTAAACAGGGGGAAATTGAAATTCAGTTTTGCCGTTAAAATTTAAGGAAATATTACGTTAAAAATAATCATTGAAAATTTACATTAAATTAAATAAATCTTTGCAGGTAGGAAATATGGACAGGAAAAAAGCATAAAAAATTAGAAAATTTTAAATAATACAAAAAGGTTAAACAAAAATTTTTAAAAAAATACGGAAAAAAAAATTAAAAAAATAAAACAAAAAGGAAAAAAACGTTAAAAAAAAAAAAACTTTAAAAAACGAAAAAAAAAGCATTAAAAAATACAGGAAAAAGCGGGTTGTATTCTTTTTGGAAAAAAGAATTTTGAAATTATCTTTTAAAATGGGAAAAAAAGTAATGAAAAAAAATTTTCATAAAAAAGTCAAAATTTACATTTTTAGTTGAAATTAAAAAATATTAATTTTTTTTTTTTTTTTTTACTTTTTTTTTTATAATTTAAAAACCTTTTTTTTTTTTTTTTTTATTACTTTTTTTTTTTTTTTTTCCCCCCTCATCGGGGGGTTAATAGGAAAAAGTATGGATTTTAAGAAAAAAATTAAAAAATTTTATTTTAAAAAATAAAAAATATAAAAGATTATAAATTTAATGATTTTTTTTTAAAATTTAAATAATAGTTTTTTTTTGGGTTTTTTTTTTTTTTGGGAAATTTTATTTTAAAAAAAATTTTCATTATTTTTTTTTTTTGGGACGAAATAAAGAGGTTTTTTTTAGGGTTTGAAAGAGTTTTTTTTTTAAGGGATTCATAGTTTTGGAATTTTAAAAACCCAAATATGTTTTCACTTCAGAAAAATGGAAAGGGCCCTTTTTTTACGCTTACCCCCCCGGTTTGTATTTTTGGGCCCCTACGCGGGTGATTAGTGAGGTAAGTAGTGTAATAACGATACTAAATATATGTTTTTTGTATTCTATAATAGTTTTGGTAAAAATGATGATAAAAATTTTGTAGAAAATGATGATAATGTTTGATGATAGGATAATGATAGGGTAAAAAATAATTTGTTTTTTTTTTATACGACTAGTTTTTTTTTTAAAATAAGTGATGATAATGCGTTTTAAGGACTTCATTATTTTTTTTGTGATGATAAAATATGATAAAATGATGAGGAAAAAAATGGTTCATTATTTTGTTGTTTATTATGTAACTAGTTTTTTTTTTACTGTAGTGATAATGATAATGATTTTTTTTTAAGAATGTATAAATTTTTTGGAATTATATACGAGCGAATATTTTTATATTTTCAGAACGAAATATTTTCTTTAGGTTTTTTTTTGGAATATTAAAAAACCCTTTATTTTTTTTTACTTCCGGGGACGAAATGGGGGCTTTTTTTTTTGTATTTTTTTGAACTACGTTATAAAAAAAAAATTCCACTTCTAGGACAAAATGGGAAGGTTTTTTCAGCTAGGTTTTTTAGGAATAATAAACTATTTTTTGTTCACCCCCGGAGAAATAGGGAGTTATTAAAGTGTGTTAGGGAAATTATAAATAAATTTTTTTTTTTTTTTTTTTAGGACAGTATAGAACGTTTTTTGGGGTTTGTTAGGGGGAGGGCGACCCCAATTACTGGGGCCTGAACACCGCCCTAACCCTTTCCCTATCCCCCCCCCCCTACAATTTCGGCCGTCAACCCAAAAGAAAAATTGTTGTCCTATGTTAATAGGAAAAGGGGCGGGGGTCTGGGGTTTTTAAGGGGCGTATATGTTTTTTTTTATTCACAATTTTCCTATTTTTTCATTTTTTTTTTTTTTTCCTTTCCTTTTTCCTTTATTTTCCTTTACCCTTTTTTTTACCCAATTTTCCCGAGGTAACAAATAATTGTGTTTATATGCTTAGATCTGAATCTGGTTCCTTAATGAGTAATAATGTTACCTTTGGTATTTGACAATTTTTTAGCTATCTTTCCTCCCTCCACCTATTCCCTTTTTATACCTTTTCCCCTCTACCCAAGAGTAAGCAATTATTATGTTTTAAATAGGTCGAGTCTGGGTTCCTTATGATCATATGTTTTCATAAAAATTTTTTCAATTTCATGTTACCCTTCCGTCCCTCCCCCTTTTTTCCTTCCTTCTTTCCTACTCCTACAAAATATTTTAAAAAGGTGGTCCCTGAGCCCACAAGGGATAATAGTACCTAGATTTAGTTTTCACTACCGATGATCTGATGATTATGCAAATAGGTAAAATTTGGGAAAAAGGATCAAGGTTTTCAGACGGCAAAATTGCAACGTACACATCAAGAAAATCGGTTATTAGTTCCCAATTATAATTAGCGATTCCAAGATCAGCAGGGGACTAAGCAAAATTTGGGTTTGGAATTTACCTACTAAATGGTAAAACGCCCAAAAAAATTTATTTACACAATAGATCCAACGGTTTTAAGAAATATGTTCCCCTGGTAAAAAAAGTTGAATAAATAAAAAAACCCGTGGAGCAAAAAGAATTTTAACAAATCATCGGGAGTAGCGCCCAGCGTATAAAAGCATACAAGCGATCAATGCGGACGGTTTCAGAGATTACAAAGACTTAAAGCTCGTTGCAAAGGTTTTAAAAAGTCTAAAAAGGGGGGTATGAAAAAAAAATTTCAAAGAAACCCCAAACAAAAACCCCAAAAGGTTTTTCAATACGTTCGAAATAATAAAAATCAAAAATGTATTTTGGGGCCCCTGAAAAAATAAGAAAAAAAATCTTTGTAAGATAATAAGAGTAGGGGTCCGTATCAAAGATTACTTAATGCCTTTTTTTAAAAAGACGAAGCTCATTTCCAGAAACTAAACATTTTGCGGGACCGAAAATGATAGATTGGTAATAGGGGAAAAGGAGACGAAATTCAAAGTATTCAAAAATTTACCCGCAAAATCCCCTGGGGGGGACGAAATTGCCCAGGGGACTGGAAGTCACAAAGGGCAACTTTCTCTCCCATTTTAAAGATTATTTTTTAAAAAAAATCACTATGGGACAAATGTTCTAGTATGTGGGAAATTTCCAATTTACACGAATTTAAAAAAGGGGTAAGAGCTATTGCGGGGTAAATTAGTGTCTATTCTCGATGAAAAACTCAAATTAATTAAATCCAGCATGGATTTAAATTAAGAAACTGCTTCTCGATTTTTTCAGGGCATTTTTTTCAAACTGGGGCGCTAAATTCCCCGGAATAAAAACCCTTATTTTTAGAAAAAAATTGATACAGTTCCCCAAAGCGACTTTTGACCAAGCTAAAGGGGAATGGTTTGGAGAGAGTTATGTTCATGGATTTGGGGATTGACTTTTAAATGAAACAACGGGTAGTAATAAAAAGGCGAGGGATTGATTTTTTTAATTTTCAATGGGTCCTAGGCTCGGTCTTGGGTCCTATTTTTCTATATATATCAATGATTGGATGCGGACTTTATTGTAAAGTAAATGGGTTATTATTACCCTGGAATTCATATTATAGTCCCCCGGATCGATTACTGTTAGCGGGGGATGTAGTTTCAACCCCATATCCTATCATTCTTTATACGAAACTTCCATATTCCTACCCTTTTTTAAAGGCATGGGTTTATTTTCCAACTGTCCTTTACATTAGTTAAGTTGTATATGTAGTTCAAAAAATAAACCCCCGTCAGGACCAAAAGGGTCTCCTGGTGTCTGTTATTCTATGATTCCTAGTATTCCTCCTTCCTCCTTTCCCCTTCCTTCCCCCTCCCCTTCCTCCTCCCCTCCTCCTCCCCCCTCCCCTTCCCCCCTTCTCCCCTCCTCCTCCCCCCCCCTCCCTCCCCCCCTTCCCCCCCTCCTCCCCTCCTCCTCCCCTCCTCCTCCCGCAGATCACCCTTTAACCCTTTTTTACCCCCCAACAACGCTGGTCACGTTCCCTTCCCCAAAATAACAAAATAAAATCAAACGCCCCCCGTTACAGTGGACCAAGACACCGCCGGAAAACCCCCAGCAAGGTACCAAAATACTAAGGAAATTAAAAATTTCTCTACACAAAGCCAGAGCAATTTTTTTAAACGAAAAAAGAATTATTAGCATACGTTTTGGAAAAGCCAGATACGTTAAATATCACTGAGAGTTGGGTCAAACAAAAAATAAACACTTTTTAGCTGAAATAGCCCTTCCCGGCTATAAACATTCCTAAATAGTGCACCATAAAGCAGGGGAGGTTCATTCTTTTCATCAAAGATAATTGCAAGCAATCGAAATCGAAAAGTAAATAAAATCATTAAGATCAGCTACCCAAGATTAAGCTAAACGGTAAATTCCAACTATTGGGACAAAAATCGTCCTCCAAACAAAAGCGGAAATCATTGCCTCCCCTATGACGAGATAAAGTCAGTGTCAACAATAATAACGTACAATTTTAAGTGGAGATTTTAACCACCGATAAATGAAAAATCAGCTTTTGGATAGAGAAGGTTGCGATTTTTGATAGGGAAACAAGTAATTAGTAGGTGTCCGTGAGCTACAAGGGGTAAAGTACTAGATTTGTTTTCACTCCGACATTTTCGAGATTCTGGGGAAAACGCCGCCCGGACAGAGCGGCTTTGCGTGACCCGAAACTTTTTAGCCCCAATTATAATGCGGCCGAAAGCCGGGACTGCGGTTTTATAATTGCCTCTCTTTCGGGGTTTTTTTCCCTAACCCCGATCGGGGTTGAAAAAAAAATTCCCTGGTGGGCGTTGGCATCCCCGCCCCCTTTGGTGCTTGTCCCCAAATCTGGCCGAAAACGCCGGCGTTAAAATTTTCGCGTCTGGGCGGGGTTAAGAGAATCAAGCGTAAAAAGCGTTCCCAAGGGGTTTGCAAAAAGCGGAGTAGAAAAAAAATTCAAAACCAAAAAAACCCCCCAAAAAAATTTTTTCTGTTCGGTAAAAAAAAACGTCCCAAAAATGTTGGGGGCCCTGAAAGATAAAAATAACTCTTGGGGAATAAGGCATGAGTCGACTCAATGTTTCTTTAATGCAGTATTTTTAAAAAACGAAGCTCCATTTCCGAACCAGTAAACATTTTGCGGGACCCCAAAGGATATATTTGGAAAAAAGGGGGAAAAACAAAAGAAATATCAAAGTATTTGAGAAAATTTACCCAGCAAAAACCTGGGGGGGGCGAAATTTCGCCGCTTTCTTCGCGAAGTCAAGTCAACTTTTCCCCCTAAAGAATCCCCCAATAAATCGAATAAAAAAATTCCCGTATGGGAAATTAGCTAAAGTTACCCCTTTCAGAAAGGGATAAAAGCCCCCGCAATAATTTTCGCCCAATTGTCTAACGTTGTATTGTTTTTAAATATTTGAGAAAAATTCGGGGTAAAATGTGTCTTTTCTCGATGAAAAACTCAAATTTAAAGAGCAGGGGTTTCGAATAAGAGATCCTCTTTAAAAACCACTGGATTTTTTTTTTTCATTTATTCAAATGGGGCGCAAATTCCCTCGGTGTAATATACCTTTATTTTCAGAAAGCCTTTGATACAGTTCCCCATAAGCGACTTTTGACCAAGCTAAGGGGACATGGCTTGAGAGAGAACTAGTTTATGGATTGGCGATTGGGTTTCAATCGCAACAAAGGGTAGGAATAAATGGCGGCATTGATTGGTTTGAGTTACAGTGGGGGCCCCAGGGTCGGTCTGGGTCCTACTCTTTTTGTTTATATCAATTCTGGACTCAATTGTATAAAAAATATCGAAATTGTGATGACACCAAATTTGGCGTAAAGCAAAAAAATCTGCGAAATCAAAAACTGATTTTGACAAACTATCAAATTGAATGATAAAGGTTTTAAAAACATTTCCGAAAAAGAAAAATATGATATAGGGAAAAGATAACCTCAAATATAGCTATCAAATGCAAAAAAAATGTAAGAAGTACAGCGGGGGAAAAAAATTTTGGGGGTCATCATTAGTAAAATTTTCTTAAAAAAGAGCATTTTCCTGGCTGGGCCGAAAAGGGGTGAAATGATTTGTGCTTCATTAAACCAAATTTGAACTAAAACTTGAAAATAAGACACGATTAACTGTCTTTGGTTAGGCCGCACTTAAATATGCCCTTCATTCTGGTTCATTGTTCGTAAAAGATCAAAACAAAATTTGGGAAACAGTTTAAAGAATAGCAACCAAACTAATTTCCCTCTCTGCGAAATTTATCTTAGAAAAGAGACTTGGGGAAAATTAAAAGTTTTTCCTTTAAAAAAACGTAGAATCCGTGGGGACTTTATAGAAACCTTAAGATCTTTTAAAGAATTTGATGTCACTAATAAGAAAACCTATTTGAGCTTTTTTCCCCCCGTACAACAAAAAAACAACGTTTTAAAAATGAATGGTAAATTTCATCAAGATTCCCTAAAATTTTTTCAATGTTAGAGGTGACGATGGAACAAATTTTTAAAAAAAATGTTGTCGAAGCCAGCACAAAATTCTATAAAAAAAAAATTTTAGTTACTGTAAATAAATGGGTTTTTATATTGCCCTGCGAATATTGTTAGGGGCCGTTAGGGGAGTATAGGGGTGGTTTGGGTTCAGATTTTTCCCAAAGAAAAAATTTTGGCCCACAGTCACCTACACCATACTTTTTCGATTTCCCGGGGCCCCAAATGGGCGCCCCCCTGACCCCCATTTTTTACGAAATCAAATGGCCGCCATCCGAGTTTGAGGTCAATAAGGAAAAAAACCAGAAGAGGTGAAAAGGTAATCCCCAAATTTTTAGGTTTTTAGGGGGGGAATCTAAAATGACCAATTTCACCATTGATGTCAAGGGACCCCCCAAGGTCAATTAAAAGGGCATTTTTAGGCGAATTTTTCATCTTTATGGGATCTATGTCAGGGGCTCACGGTATAACCAAAAATTTCATAATGAATAGGTTTTTTTTACGGTAAACCATCTATATTTTGCTGACAATTGGAGGCAATATTTATTTAATAGCAAAAGGGATATAACCAACTTAAAACCCTCTAAGCAAGTCAAATTTGCAATCCTTGGGGTTTGGGGGTTTGCTCTCAAAACTGATTGTTTTTAAAGACAAAAAGGCCCGATGAATAGCGTTGTACTAAAATTAAAAAAAACGATTATTAGGGGGAAATGTTTTTTTTAGTATTAGAGACAGTATATTTGCTGAAAAAATTTTACAGGATATGTGGGGTATTTAAATTTTGAAATAGGTACATTAGAATTTTTTTGCCCTTTTTGGTTTGGTTTTATTTGGTTTAATGAAAACCCAAAAATTTTTTTTATCTTTCAGACGTTAGTTAGACTTGCTCTGGGGCTATAAATCACACCATCCCATTTTTAATGCACCCCCCTTTTACATTTTAGAAGTTGCATCGGCGCCGCACGGTGCATTTTCATCTTCCGGCATTTAGTGGTCTTTTTACCCCTAACCATTTTCCCTAGTGTGCCCAACCCTTGGGGGTGTATCTACGTCGGTTACCCGCTGCCCCCACCCCCTTTAATGGGAAAAAATAAGAGAACAAAAAAAAAAGTTTAAAAAAAGTAAGGGCTGGGGAAACAGAAGATAAAGCGTTAATAAATTTTTAATTATAAATATTAACTCTTTAGTTATTTTGTAGTTAAACATTAAAGTTTTCTTAAATTTAAATCTTTCCCTTCCCCCTAGGATCGCACGCGAAATGCCAAAATCGTTTTCCCAAATAATTTCAATTTTTGGGAATTTAGCGAGACCCTTTAAGTACGCCAGAAGTCAAGTCGTATCCTAAATAATGTTTCGTAGTCTACCCCTTCCCCTTTTCCCCCTCACTTTTTTTTTTCCTTTTCTCCTTGTCCCACACGGTGGCTGTGACATGTTGTGGTGCCCTTGTATTTTGGCGCGGCCCCCCGTTCCCAACAGCATCCTACCTTGGGACCCTAAGTAATGCATTCATTAGTCTTGGTCAACAAAATGAATCACCAGTAAGTCATGTCTAATCTCTAGTTAACAAACGTTTCACAAATACCTTTACAAGGCGAATAAGGTCACCTCCCAGTGGGTTACCCACGGGAAGTCCGTCTGCTACAAAATGCTAACCTGACGTTCAGCTCCCCTTCTCACTTCGTTTCGATTACTGGTCAACTACCACTGGCTTATAATATAGCTAACCAGTGATTCAGGAATGAGCTGGGGAAAATTCCCCCGTTACTTATTGATACTTATGTGTTATTTCATCTCTTCCCCTTTAATGTAATTTCTCGCGTTACACATGCTTTGAGGCAGCCACAGTGCAAGAGAATGGCACATGCCACTGATGCGTCGCTGAGATTGGTCCATAGTGGTTGTCATGTACCTGTGGAGTCTTTGTGCCATCACCACTCACTGAAGTGAGAATTTCCTGCTAGACTGTGGTGGCCTGATTCCAGTGGAAACTCGCCTGGAGAAGTGCTCGCTTCAAATGCTGGAACAGGGCAGCTTGGGTAGGTGGGATGTTTTCCAGCACTCCGCTTCCGGTGGTGAAGAGGTGATACCTGGCTTCGTTGACACCGCTGCAACGCAGTTCTTGATGACATGACTATGACGAAGGGTTCTAAACCGCTGCATGTGCATGGGCTCGAGACTGACTAGGTCAGGGTTGTTATAAGAGCACTGGTGTCTCAGTGAGATCCAGTATGCCTTGTGCAGGCTGCCCAGGCGGTCTTCTTGCCGCAGCCCAGAAACTGTGATGTGGTGTTCACACCCGTTAGGCTGTGGAACAGCGGTAGTGCCAAAGATTAGAGGGACCGAGATAAGAGCGATGGTATGGAACTGGAATGTCACGGTAATTTTTCCCAGTGGGAAATACCACCCAAGCTTCTTGACAGGCCGGGGTCTCGAAAAATTGGACTGCCAGAACCACGAATGTCGCTGTCCACTGTTCGAACATAGGCTGTCGTATGACCCTCCTCTGCGACATGTGCTAGATCAGTGAGGATCCTGGTTTCCCTTGGGAATAGGCCTCGGC
>JACEEZ010010489.1:0-5000 GCA_016584305.1 Chionoecetes opilio
GGTTTTCCCAAATTTTAAAATATTGATTTTATAAGCGAACAGTGACACTTTCACAAAGGGATGGTTATACTCATATAATATTTCATCTTTGTCTATAAAAATATAGCGAAGTGTGTTCGTTGTGTGTTTTTGTGTTTTGTGTGTTGGTGTGTGTGTTTTGGGTGGTATAGGTTCCCCCCCGTGGGAAATCCCATCATATGGCACAGTTTTGGAACCGGATTGACCAGGGGAAGGTTTTAAAGCCCACTCGTTGCTTTCCCAGCTCTTTTTTTAAAGGTGGCGTGTAAATATTGCTTCTGTAATCTCTCCTTTTTGTCTTATAACATGCACTGCTTAATTAGACTTTATCTAATACTTTTAGTTTGTTCAAAAATATCACATTCACATGTTTAGTGCAGCACTGGATATTGTGGGATTCAATCAAGTCTCTGTATTTACCTAGTTGTGTTTTACAGGGCCTGAAAAAACCCCTCGTTGGTTCCCGTCCTATGTATCTACATTAACCAGTCTTTCTTTCAATGGGTTCACATGCATTCTTTGCCGATATCACCTCCTCATTTAGTCCATTCCAAACTTTTACATTTCTATGGGGGAAGCTGTACTTCTTTATGTTGTTCAGGCATTCTCTTTATTTTTTGTATGTCCTTTTGTGTACATCGACTTCTCTTTGCTTCCGAGTCAGTAGTCTCTCATTGTCTGTTTTTCCATCTAGTTATTAATTTAAAAATTGTGATTAAGTCTCTTCTCCTCTTCTTTGCTAGAGTTTTGGGTAATTCTATCTCTCTCAACCTTTCCTCAAAACTCAGTTCTAGCTCTGGTACCATCTTTGTTGCCATTCTCTGTATCCTCTCTAACTTTTTCACATGCTTTTTTTTTATATGGGGCCCTTTTACAATGGCAGCATATTCCATTTTTGGTCGGTCATTGTAGTAATTATTTTTCTCATCATATTTGTGTCCTGTAATGAAATGCCACTTAATATTCAACATCCTGAATGTATTCAAAATTTTATTTATATGTTTTTCTGGTTGTAGGTTATCTGCATTATCACTCCCAGGTCCTTTTTTTCCCGGGAACCTTTGCAATTATTTAATTTCCCATTTTATATGGCCATTTATATTTCTTTCACTTTTTCCAAACCCTTCCATCACAGGACACTTATTCACATTAAATTCCATTTCCCATCTTTCGCTCCATTCGTAGATCTTGTTCAGGTCATTTTGGTAGTGTTTCACAATCTTTATAGCTTTCTATTTCTCTTCATAGTTTTGTATCATCCTCAAACAAATTAAATATAAATTTTAAATTTCATCGGTCATGTCATTGACATAAATCGTGAACATTATTGGTGCATTATTACTGATCCTTGTGGTGCCCCGCTAAATACGTTTTCTCCATTCAGACTTTTCATCCTTTCTATTGTTCTCATTTCTCTTCCTTCAGATAACTTTCCATCCAGGTTTTGATCACCCTGTGATTCCTCTTATTTTCCAATTTCCAAATTTAGTCTCATGTGGCCCTTTATCAAATGCCTTTTTTAAGATCAGATATACACAGTCTGCCCATCCATCTCTTTCTTGTGTTGTATCAATTACTCTTGAGTAAAAGCTTATTAAGTTGGCCACACAATGATTCTTTTCCTAAAACCATACTGCCGGTCTGTTATTATACCTTCCATTTCTAAGTATTCCGTCCATTGCTTCTTTTATTTTCTCACATATCTTGCAAAATTTGTGCTAGTCAATGACACTGGTCATAATTTAGTGGTTCATCCTTCTTCCCATTTTTATATATTGGCACTATATCACTCTCTTCCACTCCTTTGGCATTTTTCCCCGTTGTTAATGAGCACTTTATTATATCATATACTAGTTCGACCAACAGCTTTCTGCCTCTTTTAAAAACATAACCCGAACCCCGTCGGGTTTCCTATTGCTTTCCTCTCCTCAAATTCCTTCAACAATTCACAAATTTCCCTCCTTCTTATTTTTATTTTCCAATCCTTTTGGACTTTTTTCATTCCTTGCGGATCATTAAAATTTTGATTCTTTTGTGAATACTTGCTGAAAGTTTTTTTTTAGAATTTCACTCATTATTTTGGATCTTCATCTATCATATCTTTCATAAAACCTTTTTCAGTCTCTCCACTTGTCCTTATGCTTGATTCTTCCATTGATAAAATCTGTAGAAACAGTTTGGGTTCTTCCTTCACTTTTCAATATATCCCTTCTCATAAATCTTTTCTTCCTCTCTCCTTATGCACACATATTAATTTCTTGCTAATTTATAGTCTTCTTTTTTCTTTGTGTCAGATTTTTCTTTACTTTTTTCCATGCCTCATCCCTTATTCTCTTTGCCCTCTCACATCTTCCCTTAAATCATTCTTTCTTTCCCTTCTCTCTTGGTGTATATGTGGTACGTGTTTTTTCAACTACTTTTTCATATATGCTCAGAAAAAAAAGTTGTACAGGAGAACCTCATTTAACCGGCATTTAAAACAACGGCAGCCTCAAAACAACGGCACTAATCGACCCAGGCATTTTTTTTTTTTTTTTTTTTTTTTTCTTTCTTTCCCGGGCCTCCAGCAGGGAGGGGCCACGGGCTAGCTTGAGCTCGTCAGAGAGATCCTGTGAAAAAGAGAGGAGAGTGTTCGTGCTGCTGGCGTGCGACACGAGGACTAGCTTGTCCATCCTGACGAGGAGTGCGGGGTAGAAAAGGGGCACTCAGCAGGATAACCCAGGCATTAATTAGGATAATTATTTCAAAAACTGAGAAAATTGGCAGAAATTTAGTTCAAATTTGGCGGGGTACGCAGGGTTGGCAACCCTTTCATCCCTTTCACTGGTAAACTCTGGAACTCTCTTCCTGTTTCTATTTTTCCACTCCCTATGACTTACACTTTCAAGAGAAGAGTAACAAGACCACCTCCCGAACAAAATTGGCTCACCCCTCTTTTTTATTTTATTCTCTTACTGTCTTTCTTTATAGGGGACTGGCAAAACTAAGCGGGCTTTGTTGTTACCCATTTTTGTTTGTCCCCTTTGGGCCCGTTCCTTGATTTAAAAAAAAAAAAAAAAAAAAAAAAAAAAAAAAAAAAAAAAAAAAAAAAAAAAAAAAAAAAAAAAAAAATGGGATTTTGGGCGGTCCCCTAAGAGTAAAATCTCAAAAACAACGACAAAAATGAGTTATCCGGCATGCGCTCCCCCCCGAGGGTGCCGGATAAACGAGGTTCTCCTGTATTCACTTGCACATCGGTCACTCCTTTCATTTTTCCCAGTCAATTTCTTCATAGTATTTTTTTTCAGTTTTTCCATGTTTGTTTTGCCAAAGTCTCTTCTGTCCTTTTGTACAATTCATCTTTCCTTTATGTCCTCTTCCGTCTCCATTTTTAGATTATATGGTCACTTTTTCCGTTGGGGCACCCATAATTTATCTCATTTTCTAGGTCTTACCTTTTATTAAAGTAATTCGTCCTGACCATTTCATCATTCGTGATTTAAAGCAGTCAAAATATAGCCATTATCGAGTTTTAAACAACAATATGTTTTTCTCTTTTTGCATCCATCACCCGTTTTTAAATAATCCGCAATCAAAATCTGTAATTCCCTGAGCTTCCAAAAAAGCTCCTGACGACAAGCAGACGGACCACGGTCAAAGGGCTTACCCAGGAGGCCTCCCTAGTTCTTATGAAAGAAGGTATTTATTAAGGTACTCTAGCCTCCCAACCCCGCGGTAATCAATACACCCTAAATTAGAAAAAAAATATAAGTACTTGAGAATTTGGGTTTTTTGATATATTTTCTTTGTGATATGTCAATACTTGTATCCTTTATGTGTGCACAAAAAAGCTGTGGCCTTTCCAGAGAGCTTTTCACCCGTTCCCCACCTATATGGCCACGATAATGTGTAGAGAAGGTGTGTGCGCCGGGGCAGATGCAGGCTGTGTTTAGCAGATTGTCCCCTCACGTGGTGTCATCGGCAAGTTTCGCGCCACGGCGGAACAGGGCTGTTGTTTTCCCGCGCTTTTTACAAGTCATGTTTTTAGGGAAATAAAGCATGGAAATGAATTATTTTTTGTGGATTAGTATTTGAATGAACATTCAACATAATTATGCAAAGAAAAAAAATGGGTCTGGATGATTACTTTAACACTAGGTCAAGTCTTGCTGGTTCGTCATCTCCCCTATATCTTGTGTTTTCTGTCACCCATTGAGTCATCGTGTTTTCCATTGTTAGTTTCAACAATCTATCTCTCCAAGCATTTTCATTTCCTCCTTCAAATGTTTCTCATTTTACATCCTTGCAGTTAAAATCTCCAACCAGCAGTATCTTTTTACTATTCTTGATTATTTTGTTTAAGTACTTCAAGGTGTCTTCTAATACTTTCTCATGTTCTTCCTTGTTCCAGGTATTTGTTCTGGGTGGTACATAGGTTGCCACTAGTGTCTGTGTTTCTCTATTTCTGACTTCTATTTGTACACTCACTATTGCAGCTCTTCCTTCTCCATATTCCACTTTTCTTACTTTCACCCCAAATATTGTCAGTATCATAACTCCACCACCTCTTCTACCACTTCTGTCCCTTCTCCACATGTTGTATTTGTTGCTTATCATCACTTTGTCATCTTCTACTAATTTAGTTTCTGTTAAACACACCATGTCTGGATCTTTATTTAATAAGTAATCTCTTAGTTCCAGCCTTCTGGGTATTATCCCATCTATGTTCGTGTACATCACTTTCATTCCTTTTTTTACAACATTTTTTCTCGCCCCATTTTCCTTTGGTCTTTTTTCTTTATACACCACTTTCTCACCCTGTCGTTCAGAACCCTCCCAAAAAAAGTAGTTTTTTCTTCCTCCGTTCTTTCTTCATTTCTCTGTTTACTTCCTCTTGCATTTCCTTCAACTTTTTCCTTTCTTCTTCATTCATCGCTTTTTTCACATACACTTCTCTGAAATCAACAGTTGACCTCAGCCTGAAGGCTCTCTCCAGGATTTCT
>JACEEZ010010489.1:10000-57500 GCA_016584305.1 Chionoecetes opilio
AATTGTCCTCGCCGACATAACTGCAACACCACTTACACCAGCCAGGTAATTCAGTCAGCCACAGGACACACAGAGACACACACGCCGCGCACCTCTTGTCCCTACGTTGTACAATGACTCGCTGTAAAAAAAACTAAAAAGGCTAGGACGCCCTTTCTCCATCCTTGTGGGGTATAGACAGACTCCCCAAGATACTACTCTCTCTCTCCACCCTCCTCCAAATAAAACTTTTAAAACGCTCTTTGTTTCACTATTCCATTTATCAACAATACTCATTCCAGCGATAACTCCATCACCATTTTCTGCTCCCTTCTATCATCTCTTCAACTGTTGTGTCAACTTGCGTGGCCCGAGTCGAATGGGGTTAAGGCGACATCTTATATGCGGGATGTTTGTCTTTTCCATGGGTGCGGGGAGGAGTCTGAGCGGTAATGACCATGGTGGGTTTCACGGAGGGTGTCGCTGACTGAAGTACCCAGGTGAAGCGGCAGACCTGAGATATCAAATGTTTTACAATGGAGAGCAGCAGCGGGGGTGGATGATGTTTACATCTGACAACGGGCCCCTCTTGGCAGCAACAACGCTATCTTTTGCCTCAGCTCTTGTTTTCTCTTAAACTCCAAAACCTTTGCTTAGTATTATGCATTTCTGTTGATAACACAGTTACAAATTTGGCTCAGTGGACTACTGCTCAACATAGATCACTCCAGACCCTTTAGTTAATACACCACGGCTGTTCTGCATTCTTGCCCGACCTCTCATTCGCTAATATGGCCGCAATTTGACGCAGGGTGAACTTGTATTCCTTTTTAAGGTAAAAAAACTGCGTCTTATGCGCCGGCAAATACGGTATATACACGGTAATATATAGTATATATAGAAGTAGAATTTTTTTTGGGTAACTCTCTCACTGTATATTATATATATATATATATATATAAAAATATATTATATATATATATTTTATATTATATATATATATTTTAATATATATATATATATATATTATATATATATATTTTATATATAAAATATATATATATATATATATATATATATATATATGAGTGAGAGTGTTACCAAAACAAAATTTTGGGAAATTTTCAAAAAATTTGGTAATTTTTCAAAAATTTGATATGACCTGTTTAGTATCCTTGTCCACTAACTAATTGGTATATCAGTGACTTCGTAATTTTAAATCAATCATTGATTTAAAAGAAATAGCACCATGCATAAATTAGCGTTAACTATATAAATCGCCGCGCAGGCAGCTTTCTCTCTCTCTCTCTCTCTGCAAAAATATTATATATATATATTATATATATATATATATATATTAATAATTATAAGCAAAAGTGTGTGTGTGTGTGTGTGTGTCTGTCTGTCGCGATAGGTGCCGCCCCCGTGGCGGAATTCCCCTCATGTGGCACATTTTTGGAACCGGGTCGACCAGGGAAGGTTTTAAGCCACTTATGAGATGATCCGATCAACTTTTTTTTTTTTTCTTTTAGCACCCTATTTGCGAGAATTGTGAAAAAAAAAAGGGGTTGCGAAAATTTGAGGAAACCTGATGTAGGGGAGGGTAAGGGGAGTAAAGGGGGTGGGGTGATGGGTAATGGGGGGGTGATGGGGGAGGAATGGGTGGGGGGTGATGGGGGGGGGGGGTGTGGAAAAAGGGATGGGTGATGGACAAAGTTTTGGGGGCCCAAAGGCCCCATCAAAAAAAGGGGGGGCCAAAGGCCCACCAATAGCCCTCCGCAGGGCTACCCAAAAAGTCCCCAGGGGGGCGGTTTTGCGGCTGTAATAATATATATATTATATATATATATATTATATATATATATATATATATATATATATATATATATACAAAAAAAAACCCGTTTCCCCCGGGACCTCGATTCCCCGGTTTCGGTTCCCGGACAAAACCCGAGGCCCGGGGGATATGTCAGTTGGAAAATTTTTTTTTTTTTTTTTTTTCGTTGAAAGGGCCGGGTCCTTTTCTTTAAATCGACCAAGTTGTCCGGCGGTCTGAGGTCCCCTGTCCCCCCTGGCAGTGTCCGCGCCTCCCGCTAGGTGGCAGCATACCAGCGGTGATTTTTTACTTTTGGGGCACACGACATCAGGGTTTCACCTGCACAGCCCCCCGATCCCCTGACCCCACTCCCCCTGGTGCAGGAAGTCTCTTGAGATATTGAACCTTTCGCTGCCCCCCGCCAGGGGGCTGCAGCCATGTCGGGACGTAAAAATCCGCGGGGGGGGTAGTTTTAAATTTTCGGTTGCCCGGGCAGTAAAAAATAGAGTAGGATAAAAGTCCGGGGGTGGGGAATGGGATTTTTTTTTTTTTTTTTTTTATTCGATTCCCCCGGACTTTTTCGGTTCCCGGACCAGTGCTCCCCCCTATTAGTCCGGGAAATCGAGGTTTTTGGGGTATATATATAAATTTTATATATAATATATATATATATATATATAATATTATATATATTAATATATAATTTTAAAATATATATTTATATAAAAAATTTTAAAAATAATAATATATATAATATATATATGCAGAGAGAGAGAGAGAGAAAGTGCCCGCGCGGCGATTTATATCAATCATCAAACATTGGGGGAACGCCGGGGGGGCGCGTCGCCCCCCACCCTACGACGCCCTCCCGGGGGTCACCCGCGGAGTTTCCCATGCAGGCTCCTTTCCCATACCAAGCAGCTCTCGACAAGAAACATCAACTTGCCCCAGCCACGAGCCTTGTGGGCGCCCCCTTGGCCTCCTCCCCGCTGGATGTCTTTACGAAAACAAACCGATGGGAAGGATCGGTTTCAGGGTAGCGTGCACATGCCCATATAGCCGAAGTTGGCGCTGACGGATATGCAGGTAATAGGCCTCGATTCAGTCTCACGGTGCAATCGCTGATTGGACACGTAATCATCCCAGCGATACCCCAGATTCTGCGAAGACACTTATTACAATGGCATTGATTCGTCTCTTCAAGTCACATTTAGTGTCCATGCCCTCACAAACATAGAGTAAGACAGGGAACAAAAGTGACTTGAAGATCCGGATCTTTGTCCTTCTGCACAGGTACCGACAAGCCAAATACTCCCGCTGAGCGAGTCATAACACCGTGGCTATGCCAATCCGCCGTACGACTTCTTGACGGGGACCCGCCGCATTATGGACTGCGCTACCAAGGTTGTAAGATTTTCCCCAAGATCTCAATGTCTCGCCACATGCATGAACAGACGTACTGCTTCATCTAGTAAGTCTCCAAAACCCCGGGGACCTTGGTCTTGAGCCAGGAGACCTCAAGTCCCAAAGGTTTTGTCTCCTCGTGCAGCACTTCGAGAGCCATCACCAGGACCTCCAGCGACTCCAGCAAAGATTACTGCATCATCGGCAAAAACCAAGATCAGTGATTTTGGTGTTGCGACGGATGCTCCAAATCATTGATCTAAAAACCTTGTCCAATCCCCTGTCCATACAAGCGTTGAAAAGTGATGGGGCAAGGACGCACTCTTGCTCACTCCTGATTACAGGAAAGAAGCTGGATACACCTGCCCCACACTTCACAGCATTCTCAGTCCCCGAATACAGAACCAGTTATCAAACCAATAGTCCTTGCAGGAATCCCTCGAAGTCGCAGAAGATCCCAAAGTGACTCACGATGCACTGAGTCAAAAAGCCTTCTTGAGATCAACATAGGCTGCAAGTATCCCCTGTCAAAAACTCACGTCGGCGTTCCACCAGGACACGAAGCGCTAGGATACAGTCCGTTGTTGATTACCAGGCGTGAACCCAGACTGCTGAGGTCTATGATGCTTCACCAGATGACTGCGAATCGTGTCAGCAATAGATGGGCAAGCACCTTGCCTGGTACGCTGAGCAGTGAAATACCGTGGTAATTGTTGCAGCCCTATATAGATTTATATAGTTAACGCTAATTATGCATGGTGCTATTTTCATTTATCAGTTTGATTGATTAATGCCAAATTTATCAGAAAACTAAATATATTAACCCCTTTGAGGCTCAGAACGAATTTCCATTGAATTTGGGTACCAGTAGATGATTTTTAGTGACTATAAGCAATATTTTATAGATATGACCGTTTAGTATCCTTGTCCACTAACAAATTTTGGTATATTCAGTGACTTCGTAATTTTATGGCTCGACAACAGACGCTTTTTTATAGCAAATGAAAGATCTGGGCGTAAAGGGGGTTAAGGGAAAGCTAATTACATTCTGCTTCTTTTTTATGTTCCATCTTATAATTTGGGTTCACAAAGTTTTACATGATGAGCACGATTTTAAAGTGAATTTTTAAGTTCATGCATTTTTCTTCACTCATAATGACATTTATTTAATGTGATTAACTGTGTTTTATGTGATAATCCAAAGACTACTCATACTGGACTTGCTACTCGTCCCCCGCGCCAGCCCGCCCATGCCCAGTGGAGGCCAGTTTTGCGATTCCTGCCTTTTTTTAACATCACCCTTTTTCCCTTCCCTAAGGTTTTATCAGTATATATGAATACGTTATCTTCGTAACTGTTTGTTCTTAATATTACAAATAAAAACAGTAAAATACACTAAAGAAATTCCCATTATGAAAGAGTGAAGAAATATGCATGACCTCAATATATACTAAACTCTTCAGCATTTAATATTTTGCGAGAGAAAACATTTCAGATGAAACATATCAATAGAAGCGGATTTCATTAGTTTCCATTGATATATTTCGTTTTTGATAAATGAATTACCACCATGCATAAATTAGTGTTAACTAAAAAAATAACATCATCAATCGTATGGGCAAGTAAAAAAGTGTTCCATGAATACAGTAGACTATGGCATATCAGTATAAATGATACACTGTTATCTTCGTGAATGTTTTTCTATAATATTATCAAATAAAAAATTTAAAATACACAAAAGAAATTCCATAATGAGACTTGAAGAAATATGCTTGAACTTATATTCACTTAAACTCATCGCAATTTGATTTTTTGCGTGAAGACTTTTTACATGCAACATAACAATAGAAGGGGAAAATTTAATTAGCTTTCCCATTGCTATTTTTCATTTTCTGATAAAGAATTAGAACCATGCATAAATTAACGTTAACAAATAAATATCATCATCGGGGGAATTATCCCGATAAATGATGTTATTTTTTAGTTAACGCTAATTTATGCATGGTTCTGATTAAATTTTTCAGAAAACGAAATATAGCAATGGAAAGCTAAAAGAAAATCCGCTTCTATTGATATGTTTCATCTAAAATGTTTTCTTGCAAATATTAAATGGCGATGACTTCAAGTGAAGGCATATTCTTCACTCTCTCATAATGGCATTTCTTTATTGCATTTTACTGTTTTTTTTGATAATATTATAGAAAAACATTTTCGAAGATAACGATAATCATATATACTGATAACCCATAGGAAGGGAAAAAAGGGAGTGATGTTCGAAAATGGCAGGAATCGCAAAAACGGCCTCCACTGGAAATAGCCCAAATGAGTAGCAAGTCCAGTACAGGGAGGGGCCGAAGATACGAGCAGTTAGGTTCCACCTGGCATACTCGTAAAGCGAAATCTGTATAACGAAAAAACATAACTAATGGTTAAAATATAGGTTGGTTCCCGGACCATCTATTAAAAAAAGAAGAAAAAAAACCACGTGTTTTTCAAGCTAAAATAAACTATAGCAAACACAACAAAACCACACGTGTCTATATTACCCACACTGTACTACCTATTCGGGAGAAAAAGCATTCTGAAAGAGAAAATAGCACACAAAATAACAAAAACTGCACATTAATTAAACATAAAACATGCATAACAAGCAAAAAAGACGTTGTACTGTGGGGGACGCCGCGTGATACAAAAGAGGGTAGTGTAGCGGTCCCAAGGTTGGGGCAACACACCTGGCTAATTACCCCTAAGGATCAGGCCGCGCCATATGCTTAATTACCTTCAGGTCACGCCTTACTAGGGGTGACTGACTGCGGTCCCAAGGTTGGAGCCGCACACCTGGCTAATTCCACTAAATGTCAGGCCGCGCCATATGCTTAATTACCCTTCAGGTCACGGCTTGCTAGGGGTGACCTGACTGGGGTCAACCAAATCCCCCTTTGTCCAGCCTGGGAGTGTAGGGTGAGTATTTTGAACTTAATTATTTTACTCACCCCAGTTTGAATGTCGTAGCATTGGATTTTCGATCTCGTATATTGAAAATAGACCCTAATTTACACATCTCGTATCATCGGATTCTCGTATACCGAATGCTCGTATAACGGGACCTCCCTGTATAAAGTAGTCTTTGGATAATCTTATAGAACAAACATTTCGAAGATAACAGTATATCATATACACTACCCTCCCGAGTTTCGCAGTTGCTTTCTTCCCAAGGCATAGCGTGAAACTAGCGGATCGCGAAATCGGGTATTGAGAAACTGTAAAGATGCGTATTTAGTCCGGTGCGAGGTGTAACCTACCGTCTTTTACAGCTTATAAGACTCACTTTTCCCCAAAAAAATATCCTGAAAATGCCCAAGCCCTGTCCACCCAGCAGTGAATGGGTACCAGGTGTTAGCCAAGGGTTTGTGACCCGCCTCCCGGGGTGGTGGCTTTGGCCAACACTACGTAGAGGAGAGGAGAGGAGAGGAGGGAGGAGAGGAGCTTGAGCTAGAGCTTGAAATGGGAGTCACCCAGCAGATGCTGTCGGTGAAGCCTTTAGTCCGGCGTTCCCCCACACACGTATGTATTCTGTCCTACGAACGATACTTGATCTTGATCTTGATATTACAGGTGGCCTATTCTTCATAGGCCAGGTCTTTGAACCGGTGTTGCTAAAATAAGTAAACACCTCGGAATAAGTAGCACCTGACCTCACCCCCCCCGCCGTTCCTTACTTATTTACCACAAAATACTCCTTTGTAAGTGATTAACAAGGACGTGTGTGGTACTGGGTGCTGGAGGTACTGGAGGAGACAGGAGAGAAGAGAGGAAGGCATTGGAGGTACCGTAGAGAAGGGAGGAAAGCATTAGTGTAGTGATTAGTTAGTAAGAGCAAGGCATTGAGTGATCTAGCTCTGTACACGCTTTATGTCTATGTTATGTGCTTTTATGTATGACAAGGCAGGTGAGGAATTATCTTGTTAAAAACTTCCATCTCTGTCTCTCTCGATTAGTCTTCTTCTTGTGACCTTTGACGCTTAGTATCGCTTCATGGTTCTCTTCAAACTTTGTCTCCTTTTAACAGATATGTCACAACTCTTCCCTTGTCTATTTCACCTGGGATACTAAAGCATTTCATTTGTTTTGGTCTGAGTGAGTAATGGCGTCAGCTGATGGTTGTGTGACAGTGTTATACGGCAATAACACTGTCACAATGCCTCCTCTCTTCTCTCCTGTCTCCTCCAGCACCTCCAGAAACCACCGTACCACCACCACGTCATGGTTAATCACTTAGAAATGTATTTTGTGGGAAATAAGTAGGAAAACGTGAGGGAGCGGCATGAGCCTCTAATCACAGGTCATTACTTAGAAATCTGTCTGCCCACCACGGGAACGGCGAGGGCCAACCATCACAGCCTACAAGTGCACCTCCCATGGGCCCATCATCCCACCGCTGGAAGGTCACGCCTACAGCGCTGTAGGCACACATTCACGGTCACCAAAACACCCACACACACACAAAAACGTACGAAGCACGCAAAACTCACGGGATTGTAAAGAATTTAGGACTCAGCGCGAAACTCGAGGATCGCGAAAACTCGCATAGCGTGAACTAACGGAGGGTAGTGTAATGCATGTATACATGATATATTGCGGGTCACTGCCTTAAGGACTTCCGCGGTCCTAGAAATGAACGAAGAGGCCCTGGCAGCAAGAATGGCGCTCCAGTAGCCGTTTAACATAGGGCCCATGTATGGCGGTAACCTGTTATCAGAGACCCTAGTTCAGTAATCCCCAGCCTGTACAGAACTTATTTCTTCTTCAAATCAAACGAGGCTCAAAAATTGGCAAAAGTTGTTGCTTTGTATAGCGTTTGGGTCCCATTTTGATGGTTTGATTTTTGAAGGGGGTGTTTTGAAGCAAAATCCAACTGACCCTTAAGCATAACGTGAAAGTTGGGCGTCTAATAATCATGGCCCACGCCAAACATATCGTACAGGGTAAAATAATAGTCCACGTGTCTCACAACCAAACTATGCATAACATGATAACACTAATTCCCACTAAGTAACTACAGACAAAACACACATACTTACCACTTAATTGAACTATCTTACTTATCTTTTCTTTTCTAAAGCATCGTAGTGAGGGAATGTAAGGTATAGATAATTAAGTAAAGAGAAATAAACATAGAAAATGGAAGGGCTGCAGCAACACAAGCTGCCCGGCACCCTTCAGTGTGATTTTTTTTATTTTAGGCATTTACTCATAGGCCGCTCTTGTCGAGGCCTGAAGAGACAAGCCCTTAAAAAAAAAGTTAAGCCCACACACGTTCAGGTGGCCTGCCGTGTCGCGCCCTCATTTCTCACAGGGTGGCGTGAGGAGGGTGGGCGGTGTGACCACTCTGTTGACCAGAGAGCTGCAGTTACTGGCCTGTTGTGGCTAATTGCTACTACTATTATTTACAGTAACTTTACTACTACTACTTTACTATTACTTTTTCTTACTACTAACTTTACAATTACTTCTACCACTACTAACCATAAAGGTATCTACCCACGTTCCCCATCAACCCACCTTTTATGGCGAGTGGCATCAGAGGACGCCGGGGGACGCATGAGACTCTGCAGTGCACAGCACAAGTGAGGCTCAACCTCATGACCCTCAACTGAAACACAGAGGGTAAAAGTTCAAAACCCTCATGGAGAGAAAACGCCTACGGGCTAGAACACAAACATTTTAAAAAAAAATGGTAAAATTTATCAAGTTATACCTGTTTGGAATCACTTATATTTTTCTTATTAAATATTCACTTTGCATTTGTCAATTTTGCATCTTGGTGCCACTTTTGTTGAGCCCCAATCACTTGGTCAAATGAAATAGAACACTGTACTACCAGGAAGAAGAAAAATACTTAAAAAAAGGTTTTTTTCCTTAATTTCAATACAGGTTGACGTTCCAAACTCGGCAACCTCAGGACCAGCGCCGAGCAGAGTAATGGGAATTTTTTCCGACTTTTTAGAACGTAGATATAGTAAGGGGAAAAAAACATGAAAATCACGTTTGGACTTTTGGGAGCCATAATACCAATAACAGACCTGTAGAATTACCAAATAAACAGTGTACACACTCTACAGGTCCACAACAACCCTGAAAATAACAACAACAAATCGGCGGAGAAACCAACCGCCTAGTGTGTGGCAACCTCGCGGCCGACCCGGCAACTACGCGCCGGGTTTTGGGTGGTTCTGCCGTGTTTTTGGGAAATCCTGAACCATAGGGCACGAGTTTTGGGTGTTGCGAGTGCTTGGGATGCCGAGTTTGGGACTTCAACCTGTAGCTGTCTGAGCGAGATGACTTAAGTTAATTTTAGGACCCATCCAAGTTGCTGTACCCGCCTCGACTAATACCTACTTTTTAGTTTCCTCCGTCACATAGGAGTCATTTATCTTTACAGGAAAGTATAGACTTTATTGTTCTTCACAAATTTTATGAATTTCATTCACCAATAATCAAGCAATCTGATAACATTGAAAAAATAGCATACAAGCATCCCTTCTAGCAATGACAACTGCGATTCTTTTTGTCTATGCATTTTTACCCGTAAGCACTTGAAACCCAAGAAATCAAAAGGAAGGTGTTTCAATTAATTTTCAGTGAAGACTGAACGCTCAAGTTTATCAATATGGCTTGGTCATTATTTCTCCATTGTACTTTAGAACATTTTATCGAATAGTGACTTTGGAGAATACCATCCTTCCTTTCGATTTCGTAAACTTGGTTCTAATAGCAAAGACAAATTTGAGAAAATATATCACATTGTGGATATAAGATTATTAAGTACATGTCCAAGTCCAATCAGCTAACCCATCAAAAGATATTAGGAATGAAGGCTCTTGCCAGAGCAAGAATCGGGGCTCCGGGGGGATGCCCGGGAAGGGTCCGATCCTCCGGCAATGTCCAGGTGACTGTACTTGAGTGGCTGCTCACTGTTCTTCCCATGCTGGCAAATGTGCAAAACTCTGTTAGAACAGTTTTTTACTGACACCTTTCCAAAAAAACTGGCCCTCTCCCAAACAAATGGAGGGGACACTTAACACAAAAGCAGATTGCCAAATATAATTAAAACAATTTACAAACCTGAAATTTTAACACTATCTAGTTTGCAATGGGGTTTAAATCTTACAAAAATTGACAATTTTCAAATCCTGGATAATTTTACACTTACTCAATTCCTGGATATATATTATATGTACACTAACTGACTAATATGCACACATAATTCATTGTTTTTTTTTTTTTTTTTAGGGAGAGTGGGAGGAGTCATATTGTGATATATTTGTTATAACTTTTTTTGAATTGGTTATCCCAAGATTCCCCCCACAATGAGGCCCCAGGGCCAGGTGATCCAAAAACCATTACTTGCTTGTTGAGGTCTCAAATTTCAGCAGTGTGTTTCCCCTAAAGATCACAAACACTGGTTGACTGTCTCCATGCATGTCTGTCACCCTCCTGGATGCTTGGGCCCCTGTGCCTCAATGTCCCCTTGACGCCATCTCTTCAAACCCCGTTTTCCTGTCTTCTATTTACTTATCAATAGCTTTTTACACCCCGTTCCTCTGGAAAGTTCTTCCAAGGCTTTAGCCACAGCAGAAGTGGGCCCCCATCTCTCCTATCCAAACACTCCCTCCTCACCTGCTCCAGCCCCTCCCCCTCTGGCAACTGTTTTTTATGCAAGTCTTCCTTTACCCTAGTCTTCCCACCTTACAAGTGGCCTTTCTCTCCCTACTAGGGAAACCCGGCTTTCACAAACATAGATTTTACTCACAAACTCTTCTTTCATCATCTACTCAATGGGGCCCAAACAATCTCAATTTGTTTCTTTTTTACCCCTTCTACCACTCCACACTTTTCCATACTGAAATCTCTCATAAACACTTTCATTACTCACACTATCTCATTTCATTACTTCACATGCCCCTTTCATTTCCACAGCACACCCCTTGGTTGCTTTGCCCTATTCCACGTCTTTTCTGATCCATATACCAAAGTTTCCCAGAACAAAATTCCTTAGACATCCTTAATCTCCATGGGACACATTACTTCCTTTCATCACCCTCACAAGTAATCTTAACTAGAGGTGGACTGGATATCCGAATCCGCATCATTTTTAACATCCATTTCCGCATCCATGGATATCCCAAATAATTTATAATATCCACATCTATGGGTGCGGATATCTTGAATAACTAAATACTACATGTCGGTTGGGAGAGAGAGAGAGAGAGAGAGAGAAAAAGAGAGAGAGAGAGAGAGAGAGAGAGAAGGGGAGAGAGAGAGAGAGGGGAGAGAGAGAGAGAGAGAGAGAGAGAGAGAGAGAGAGAGAGAGAAAAGAGAGAGAGCAGAGAGAGAGAAGAGAGAGAGAGAGGGTGAGAAAGAGAGAGAGGGGAGAGAGAGAGAGAGATGAGAAGAGGAGAGAGAGAGAGAGAGAGAGAGAGAGAGATGAGAAAAGAGAGAGAGAGAGAGGAGAGAGAGAGAGAGAGAGAGGGAGAGAAGGAGAAGAGAGAGAGAGAGAGAGAGAGAGAGAGAGAGAGCGAGAGAGAGAGAGAGAGAGAGAGAGAGAGAGAGAGAGAGAGAGAGGGGGGGGGGGGGGGGGCTCGAAATAAGGGGCAATGGTTAAAGGAAAAATTCGGGATTTTTGCCCAAAGAGAGAGAGAGAGAGAGAGAGAGAGAGAGAGGGGAGAGAGGGGAGAGAGAGAGGAGAGAGAGAGAGAGAGAGGGAGAGGAGGAGAGAGAGAGAGAGAGAGAGAGAGAAAAAATATGTTAAATGGTTAAAAAGAAATAATCTGGGATTTGATTGTGCAGATGAGTGTCACCCTTTAAATATCTGCATCCACATCCACAAATATTGAAAAATTGACATCCGGTCCCCCTCTAATCTTAACTCACTCCAACCTTTTATAGCTCAGTCACATATTTCTCTTTTCGTATTTCCATGTTGCCACTATCCTTAAATACTTGAACTCTTTCACTTCCTCCATTCTCTCCTCCCAAAAATACACCTGACATTTTCAGCCATTGGCACACTCACCCTTTCAAGTGTAATAATTATCTCTTCTTTCTTCCTCTAAAAAAACATCACCTCCTATTTCTAGCATACTACAATACTACATCATTAGCCTTCTCTGACACACGATAAAATTCATCCACAACCATCTATCTGAAGCTCCTTCTCAATCTCTGAAAGCAAAACAGCTTCATTCACAAATAAACATTCTACCAAAGACGTTCATTCAACCTATTACATGAAAACTATCCATCTCCTCCCTTTTTCACCTTCTATTTGTTATTTATATACTCTTAATCATTCTCTCCTCATACATTCTTATTATAAGACTATACCGCATCAGTACTTCTTGGTTTGCTCTCTCAGGTAAGCTATGATAGTTTTTGCACATCTATCAAACTATCTCACACCTGAAACTCTTCTGAAGCATTTCATCTCCAGCACCTCTATTCGTTTCCTTGACCTTGCATTCCGTGCCAATGCCTCGCCGCCCTACAAAACAGCTGGAACTATAAATGTAAACTACATGTTCATTTTTGCTTCTATGGATAAATCTTTCTTACTTTAAACTCCTCAGTGCTCACAAAGCTCTTAGCGCCTTCCTCCACCCTATAGCACATTTCTCCTCAATGTTCACTCATAGATATCAAAACTTTTACACCTTTTCTAGTCTCACCATTCGGCACTATTATATTAAATAGGTGGTGGTGGTGGTTAAATAGGTGGGCTATTATATTAAATAGGAGGTGCATATTAGCACCTCCTATAGGTACCATCCTCCCCATGGCATCTCATCACTCTGCTCTTCGTTACAGTCACCTGTATCAAAGGGCCACAAGTTGAACATGTATGTTGCCTTGTTTACATTAAGAGGTACCAGTAGTGCGATCAGAATTATTGATGGTGAGGACAATAAAACTGTAAACAGAATATTTGCTATGGCTAGCAAGGAAAAGAGAAATTAGTTTTAAAATGGTGGCTAGAGACTAGTACAAGTGGAAGTTCGATATTTGGGAGTGAATATTGAGGCAGATTGGGCCATGGAAGCCGAGGTGAACCATAGGGTGGGAGAAGGAGCTGAGGTTTTGGGAGCACTGAGAGGATGTTTGAAGTAAGAGAGATTGGTCTGTGGAAGCAAAGATGGGCAATTGGGCATGGTTGAGGGAATTATAGCTGTGACTGTTCTGCACGGCTGCGAGGCATGAGCATTGCATTCAACGGCAAGAAAAAGAATAGAGGAGCTGGAAATAAAATGATTGAGAACAGTATAAGATGGAACAGAGTGAGGATTAACGGTCATAGAGATGTGCAGAAACTGGCAAAAGCAGATCAGGGAATACTGAAGTGGTGTGGTAATATGGAAAGAATGGATGACGAGAAAATGATACAGAAAATTATATAGATCACATGCATAAGGTAAAAGAGGGAGGTGAAGGCCAAGAAAGGGATGGAGAGCTGGGGTCCGGGAGGTGTTGAGTCAGGAGTGTGAAAGGTTTGTATGGGACAGAGTGAATTGGCACAATGTGGTTACAGAGATGCAGCACCGAGATCTGGCACCTTAATCAGCTGGGGTAAACCACTGGCGATGGGCCTAGTTGTGGAGGAATCTTGGGGTGACATATTTCAAACAGCAAAACAAATACACGTATATCAATATTTGACCAAAAAGAGAAGATATAAGCTATGTGTATTTGTATTTACTTAGTTGTGATAAACAGGAAATTACTTGCACTCGCGGGGCCTCGTCTTCATGGCTCAATTGGTCGATCTTGGCTTTAAAATTATGAATACTTTTGGCATTTACTAATTCATTGCCAGGTATATTGTGGCACATACCTGTGTGTGAGTATACAGGCACATATCTGCATACATATTATGAAAATATAATAAAAAAAATTGTGGATAACTTATGCTATGAAAAAGTACATAGAAATAAAAGAAGTGTCAGAGGGTGAATGTGAGGGAAAAGAGGGTGTTTTGTGAGAAATATTGCAGAGGATTTTATAAACATATGCTTATGCATGTACTATACTATACTAATACACATACTTTTGCAAGAATCTTTTTTTCATAAACTTCACTTGTTGGGTGTAAAATATTATGGCTTTTAATAACGTGAATTTTTTTGTAAAATCTTAAAATAAAATTTTAAAAATAATGGTTTTCTTGTAATAATTGTGTACGTATATGTATGTGTAATGGGAATGTTTAAATTTGTACATTTTGTAATTCTAGAATTTTGATTGTGTATTTCTGTGAACAAGCTGCTGTGGGTGTTGTCATCCCACAGTTTTGAAGGAAGGCCTTATCTAAGGAAAACAACAACTTACCAAAGACATCTGCTACTTCATTATTGGTTATGCTGTTCTCCCTTTTCTCCTGTGCTATACGCTGCAGCTATGGCAACATTTCCTTTTAAGGTAAGTTGCACTGACCACACTGCATTTTAATGGATTGAAAATCATTACTTACACATTCCTTAATACCAAGACTGTTACTGAAAATAATCACCCACCTTGTCCAGCCCTGAAGCCAACACTAAGAAGGCCGAGGGACTCTGGTGGCCCCTTTGGGTTTGGGTTGAGGGTTTGTTGTTGCTCTGCAGGACATCCTCATATTCACTCTTCCCTACATGGAACTCATAGTCTTCTCGTCGAATGGTTGAAATCTGTGAAAATTTACCTTAAAATACTAACTTTACTTTGGGAGTGTGCAAGGGATCTGATACAGAGAGGTGTAATGTGGCATGAATGAGAGGTGTGTATGGACAAAGGGCATCCTATAAACCTTCCTGTCAAAGTATCTCTTGCAGGAGAGGCTGAGGAGTTTAGGCTGTCAACATCCTACAATATAATTTCATTACCAATTCATTACAATTTTCATTACATTACATGTACATACCTCTAGCAGATCAGCCACCTCCTCTCCAGCTGTCTGTATGGTGTGGGCTACAGCTGCCTGACTGGCCGGGCCATTGTCCATGACGGCAGAGTAATTACCACCATATGCCAGAACGCTGTGACCAGTCAGTGTTGCAATGGTCATCAAGTATGGATTGATCTGTAAAGATATCCCCTAAATAGTTTAAAGCATCTAAATTTATGTTGACATATACAGAAGATAGTCCTAATAACAGAATTGTAATGTAATTAAGCATCTATCTGCTCACAATCTTCTATCTGATCGTCAGTACGGTTTCCGTAAAGGGCGATCTACTGGCGATCTTCTAGCTTTCCTAACTGAATCTTGGTCATCCTCCTTTAGGGGTTTCGGTGAACTTTGCTGTTTGCCCTTGACATATCAAAAGCTTTTGATAGAGTCTGGCACAAATCTTTAATTTCCAAACTACCCTCATTCGGTTTCTATCCTTCTCTCTGTACCTTCATCTTAAGTTTCCTTTCAAACCGTTCTATTGCAGCTACTGTAGACGGACATTGTTCTTCTCCTAATTCTTTCAATAGTGGTGTTCCCCAGGGTTCTGTCCTATCACCCACTCTCTTTCTATTATTCATTAATGATCTTCTAAGTCTAACTCAAAGCCCTATCCACTCCTACGCTGATGATTCTACCCTGCATTTTTCAACGTCGTTTATTAGACGTCCAACTCAACAGGAACTAAGTGATTCATGGAGAGATGCCACCGAGCACCTAACTTCTGATCTTTCTATAATTTCTGATTGGGGCAAAGCAAACCTTGTTTTGTTCAATGCCTCAAAAACCCAATTTCTTCACCTATCTACTCGACAAAACCTACCAGATAACTATCCTCTCTTCTTCAATGAAACTCAACTGTCTCCTTCTTCTACAATGAACATTCTAGAAATATCCTTTATTAAAAATCTGAACTGGAAATCTCACATCTCATCTCTTGCTAAAACAGCTTCAAAGAAGTTAGGTGTCCTGTGGCATCTGCGTCATTTTTTTTCCCCCTCCCAATTGCTTGCTCTCTACAGGGGCCTTATCCGCCCATGTATGGAGTATGTCTCCCATGTTTGGGGAGGATCCACTCATACAGCTCTCCTAAACAGGGTTGAGTCAAAAGCTTTTTGTCTCATCAACTCCTCTCCTCTGACTGACTGTCTTCAATCTTTAAATCACCGCCGCAATGTTGCTTCTCTTGCTCTCTTCTACCGTTATTTTCATGCTCACTGCTCTTCTGAACTTCCTAACTGCATGCCTCCCCCCCCTCCCGCGGCCTCGCTGCACAAGGCTTTCTACTCATTCCCATCCCTATTCTGTCCATCTTCCTAATGCAAGAGTTAATCAGTATCTTTACTCTTTCATCCCTTTCACTGGTAAACTCTGGAACTCTCTTCCTGTTTCTATTTTTCCACTTTCCTATGACTTAAATCTTTTCAAAAGAAGAGTAACAAGACACCTCCCGAACTAAATTGGCCTACCCCTTTGTTTAAAAAAAAACTAACTAACTAACTAACTAACTTTGATAGCCAAGGAAATGGCTAAAACAGAGGTCTCCATTTTCCCCTGTCCACACTCTACTCTTGTACTATCTATTCATCTCAATTCCCTTCCCTTCCTCTTTTTCAGGTATTCCAAACTGTCCTTCCATGTTATAAGGACTTCTCCTCTTACACCAACTCCATCCACAACACTTTGGTCCTATGATCCTCATAATCATTTCAAATTTTCCTTTACTCTCAATATTTTATTGAGAGTAAAAAGGAGAGGTGCAATATTTTACCCTTTCCAACACCAAAATTAATTTCTTCATCTATACTACAGTACTTAGTTTGATAGTTTCAAGCTCCATCTATTGTAAGCACTGTCATTAAAAATGAGTCATGTCAGCCTGTTCTGTTTCTATTCTATGATCAGCACTCAGAGTTTAATCTTGGAGTCACTCAGAATAATATTCAAGCTTTTTTATTTAATTTTTTTTTTATTATTATTGCACTTCCATTGTAGGAAGGCACGGGCTTTCTAAGAGCCCGTCAGTGTTAAGCAGCTAGATGTCACAATAGTTAACGGAGTGGAGGGTGTGAGGCGACGACTTCAGCAAGGACATTTAGGGGGACAGATATTAAAGCTGAAATCAATGAACCAAGTGTGCAGTGAGACGTAAGGGCAATGGAAGCAACAGTACTTGCCAAATGTAATGCCTGGTGTGAGATGTCACTTCTTAAGGCAATAAAAAAATACTATTATGGGCAAACCAAATGAGACAAAAGTTTTGCTTCATTTACATGACATCACGCCAGCCTTGGGGCATAAGCAGTGCAGTGGCGGAACATGGGGTGTAAATATGGGGGGCACAGATAAATATGGGAGGGCACCACAGTTTTCATTTATATCATGTTACTATAATCATGAGTATAAATTTTGGATTAACACTCTAAGCTGATTTTTCTCAGTATGATACCAATTTATCTAGTTATTCAAACAGGGGGCACCGCCCTGAAATGGGGGGGCCCGTGCCACCTCGTGCTCCCCCACAGTTCCGCCACTAATGCAGTGACAGATGGACCCACTTTAGTTGCCTTTGAGCTGCCATAAGAGTAGCACCTACACACCTCATGCTTCCACCTGGGTGGATTTATGGACACCGCTTGTGGTGTTGCGTTTTTAGTATGGCAATTAATAGTGATCTGACTGTCTTCAATCTCGTAAACACCACCGCAGCGTTGCTTCTCTTGCTATCTTATAACATTATTTTCCTGGTTATTGCTCTTCTAAAATTGCTAGCCATATGCCTCCCTCCCTCTCATGATGGCCTTATAGCACATGACTTACTACTTACTCTTATCCTTATTCTATCCATCTTATTATTGCAAGAGTCAATCTTCACTTTTTCAGCCTTTTCACTGGTAAAACTGAAAATCTTCCTGATTCTGTTTTTACCTTCCTACAACTCAACCCTTTTAAGGGGAGCATCTGGCAGAGATGTTGAATACAATTGGGAAAAAATGAAAATATTTGAAAAAATTCCTGAATAATGGGCATGGCCTTTAGCAGTAACACATTGGAGTTTTAGCGCAAAATTGCTATTATTTACGTATTTATAGCTGTTTTTGCCCTCCCCCATCTTGCTGTTGGCATTGAGTACAGGGAGGTCCCGAAGATATGAGCAGTTAGGTTCCACCTGGCTTACTCGTAAAGCGAAATCTTGTATAACGAAACACATAACTCATGGTAAAATATAGGTTTGGTTCCAGGACCCCATCAATAAAAAAGAAAAAAAAAGAAGAAGACGTTTTTCAAGCTAAAATAAACTATAGCAAACACAACAAACACACAGCGTCTATATTACCCACACTGTACTAACTATTCTGTAGAAAAAGCATTCTGAAAGAGAAAATAGCTCACAAAATAACATAACTGCACATTAATTAAACATAAAACATGCATAACACTCACAAGTGGTAATGTTGTGTGGGAAGACAGGAAGCTGGCACGTAGCCAGCTGAAAGTCTCTGTTTTCTCTCTCCGAGGCTCGAGAAAAAACAGGGGTGACTGCGTTTGCAGGGATGACTGGGTTAGAGTTCTTCCTCCTCCCCTTGATCACTTGGGGAAAGCTCCCTTCACACATTCCATAATCGAACCACGATAGCGCCACCAATTTGATTATTGACGCTATCGTGAAATTTGGCCACGATAAACGCAGACCACGATAGCCTCACAACAATGACACGCTGCCTGTACGTATGTGTCATGACGGTCGTAAGATGGTCACGATGGAGTCATGATAGCTATCAGACTCCATCACGAATAGACTACGTCACGAATGGAAAATCAACGGTCATTTTGTCGTCACGATAGAGCTACGATAACCACGACTGTGCCATGACGGTGCCATTGTGCCATGAACGTATCATGATAGCGTCAAGAGCCTCACACGTGGGTGGGTGTTGCCATGGTGATGGAGAAGGAAGGGGGGGGTAGAGATGAAGGTGGGAGAAACAGGCGTGGGTACGTGTTGGTGATGGAGAAGGGGGGAAAACGGGGGAGGGGTGTTGTAAAAAATAAGGGGGTGTTGGTGGGGAAACGGGGGGAAGGGGGTTGTGGATGGAGAAGGTGTTGTGGTGTTGGTGTGGATGTGAGTGGTTACAAGGGGGTGGGTGGCATCTCCACGTGGTCAATGGGANCTGGGGAAAATTGAAATGAACTTCCAGTAATATTAAGAAATTTGCCCCTTTATAATTAGCACCTTGATTGGAGCGACTGGCTATTGGTCGCCGCATTTAAATTTGCCCCAATTTAAAGGGGGGGGTCCACCTGCCGCCTACCTAAAGGTGACACGTGTAATTTTGTGGTGGCCGCCACCAGCCGCCCACAGGGAGAGATCAGTACACAGCCAGACCCTCGCGGAGTAAATCTATTGATTAATATACGTGCTTATCTAAAAGTAAAGTACACTCCAGGCATCCGTGAGGATAAATCTATTGTTATATATACGTGCTTGTCTATAAGTACAAGTATAGTTCCCTCCGGGACCCTCGCCTTAATAACATCTTTTACTAATATACGTGCTTGTATAAAGAGATTTGTACATACGTTAATTGTACATAAAAGTGAAAAAAATAATAGGACTGTGTTAAAATTCAGCACAAGTGATTATAGCCTCGCGTCAGGGGGAAACCCTTGGTGTGATAACCACTTGACGCCATCCAAAATAATCCACCTCCGCTTCTGTCATTCACGGGCGGCCTCGATCCCGGCGACCACTTCGGATCACACGTCATGCAGTGTTAATACAAGCCTACAAGCATTTCAACCACTATCCACCGATAAGTATCCTAGTATCGGGGAGGCGGTAGCGGAGTGGTTAGCGTCTCCGACTGGCGTTCTGGGTGACCCGAGTTCGATCCCCGAAAAAACCCAAAACCTTTCTGCACCATCGAGTGGCCTAAGAACACCCCACATGCCCTTCCCATCAACTCTACCTTCGATTGCGAGTGCATCGGAGGACACAGGGGGGCGGCATGAGCCTCTAATCACAGGCGTCACTATAAGAATCCTGCCTGCGCCACCACGGGCGAGGGCCAACCATCACATCAGCCCTCAAGTGAACCTCCAGAGTCTACCATCCGAGCCCTGGGTCCCCACTGCCTACAGGCGCTATAGGCACAACTTTGTAAAAAAAAAAAGTTAGTTGATTAGCTGGGTAATGTGTCGGGAGACAGACATGGGTTTGATTGATTAGGTAAGACCTCACATTAATATATATGTATGTGACATAAATTCCCACCCCTGTGTCACATCGTCACTCTCGAGTAAAAGCTTAAAAAATTCGTTGTACTACATGACTTTTCCTCCTCTAAATCCAAACGGGCCACCTGCGAGTGTGTTTGCCCTCTTCCAAATTTTCAACCATCTGTCCTTCACAATTTTTTCACACATTTTTGCCACTACACTTGTTAATGATACTGGCCTGTAATTTAATGGTTCTTCTTTGTCTCCTCCTTTGTGAATTGGCACAATATTTTGCTCTTTTCCAATCAAACGGACAATCTGCTCTCCTTCAGTGAACTCTCAATTACACTATATAACTTTCCTGCTAGTTGGTTACTGCACTCTTTCTTTATCCAATTCGACACTCATCTGGACCCGGGCTTTTCTCACATCTTGACTTTCCATTTAGTACAGGAGCATTAGTAAAAATTTAACGAAAACCTAAAAAAAAAATAGTAGAAAGCTGTTTTTTTCAGGGGACTCCAGAAAACCATAAGCATGTCCACTGTGCAAAGTTCTGCAAATTCAACCTGGGGGCATTTTCAGAATTGAAGATGGCCGCTATAAACAATTTGCGAAAAAGGGTTTAAAAATCCCAAAAATTTGGCATAACTGGCAACTTATTACAGTGGACCCATGCCATGTTCATTTTGAGTTAAAAATAATTAGCATAAAGTGTAATTACTAGTATATTATAATAATAGTGAGTGATAATTAGCATAAATTATAATTAATAGTTTTATAATAATAATAAATTATAATAATAATTTTCTCGTTTTTCAGGTGCTGTCATGATGGCCGAGTTTTGCAGTATTCCCACATGCAGTAAGCAGATCACATCAGATCGTGCAGAGGGGCCATGATAAGGGCCTTTAGGGACTCCTACGGGGCCAGCATTGAAAAGAAGATGGTTTGCAGTCTGTATTTGAAGGAAGAGGGCACAATTGCCAGTCCCCGTCCATGGTAAATGTCATCGCGAAAACATTCGACCATGCGTATTACTTCCTTACAAAAGGAAAAGAAAAGAAGAGCCATTGGACTCTGATTGGGGCACATCATCTTCAAAATTACGTTCAAAACTCGAGTTTTCATAATAAAAGAAGATTGTCTCTATTGTGAGACTGTAATAGACTACAATGTAGAAACAAAGATACCCCGCAACCGTTGGGTACGGCACATGATGCTATGACAAAAGCCACCCTTCAAAGCGTAATTGAGAAAGCTGGCGATCGCCCTGATGAGTGGGGAGATGCGTAGGACTTCGCGTATCCAATGAGTTAGATTTTATTGCTGCTGAAGTCAAAATACCACCATGACTGTCAAGTTCTCTTCTATGCTGGCAAACAATTTCCAAGCGAGAATACCCTTGATGGATATCAACGGGGCCGACCTGTCAATGCCACAAAACACGCGGCATTCCAGAAGTTGTGCCAATTTTTACGCGCAATGATGAATGTCAATATTCACTTGCAGAACTTATAACTTTGATGGACGACTATTTAAAATGGAGAAGAGGGCTACAACCCCAAAAGACTAGGACAGAAATTGGAGGAATGTTCGGGCAGGACATTGTTCGGACTTTTTGATATTGGAAAACAGACCATATATACTTTTTTAGATGAAAATAACCACATCCTTAGAAGTTTAAATTATGAGTCCAGTAACATGGGCAAAGATTCAAACATAGATATGGCAGCTGCAATCATACAAGATGATGTAAAGTCGATGGGAGTACAGAGAGGGGGTACTTGTTTTCCCAAACTATACCGATAGGCCTGTTGCCCCGAGAAGGTACTGAAAATGGTATCTTGCGGCTGCAAGGTAGGGTGTGGAAAGTCATGTCGTTGGGTTACAAGGCAAGGATGGAGTGTACCATAATGTGCACTGGTTGCAGGGGTACAATTGTAAAAAAATTTGCATGTTCTTGATGTGCAAGGCGAAGGGGATACCACTGATTAGACATTCCTTCAACATATGGTTGGGGTTTTTTGTGGTTTCTAAATTTGGTGTTTTGTACAATACAACATGTTTGCTATTATAAATGTAACGTACATAACATAGTTGTGGTATTATTAAAATAAAAAAATAAAAAAATTTTTTTTTTCTTCACCTTATTGAATTTATGCTAATTATGTCAACTCAAAATATTTTTTATGGCTCCATTGCATTCAGCACACTCTAAAACATAGATGTACACCAAAAATCTTATTACTACAACTCGGTTGGATGATTATAGTACTTTTTTATTTTATCGTTAATTGTGATGGCGGCCATTTGAATTATGAAAATGCCACGAGGTTGAATTTGCAGAACTTTGCATAAGGGCATATATACAATATTTTGGAGCTCTCCTGAAAAATCAGCTTTCTGCTATTTATTTCCACCTTTTAGCTAATGCTCCTGTACTATTAGCCTTTTTACTTCTGTTACGTCTACTTTTATGTCTTCCATTATATTTTCTTTTGCTATTATATTTTTCGTTTTAAATTCATTTTTTCTTGTAAATACAGTCTGTAAGCACTTATTCATGACCTCAGCCTGTTGTAATGCATCTTCGTACACTATCCCTTCTACCTACCTTCAGCTTATCTACTCCTTCCTTTTTGTTCATATTTCCATTTATATATCTATAGAAAAGTTTTGGTTTCGTTCTTACTTTTTTCAAATTATATTTCTCTCATAGTTACTTTCTTCTTCTCTTCGGATTTTTTACATATTCATTTCTAGTTTTTTTGTACTTCTCCCAAAGGTTGATATACCTCCTTTTTTCCTCAACTATTTCATGTTTTTTTCTCTTTCTAGTCTTGCTAATTCACATTTTCTGTTAAAACCATTCATTCTTTTTCTTTTCTCGATAAAATATCCCTGAACATAACTATTTATTCCGTCTGTGTAAATTCGGATGAACTCATCCCATTTTTTCTGGGTACCCTTGTTGCATGGAAATTACTCCAGTCTGTCTCCCGAAAAAAGTTTTTAATCCGTCAAAGTCTGCTTTTCCATAATTGTATCTTCCTTTCTTGTGTTCTTCTCTTCTCCCTCTTTTTTGCTATCATTTACTTCAAAATTCAATAAGTACATGGTCACTCTTTCCAAGTGGCACTGATAATTTACTTTACTAATTACTTCCAGTTCTTTGTCAATAGTAGATATAGTCTTGATGGTTTCTTCGCTACCTCTGAATCTTGTATTCTCTTTAATCCACTGAGTCATGATGTTATTCATTCCCAAATCCAACAATATACCACCCCCATGAGTCTTCTCTCCTTCAGTTATACCATTCTTTGCAGTTAAAATCTCCCATCAAAAACTGTGTTCTCCAATTTTCCATCGTATCTTTAAACATTTGCTTGTGTCTCTTATCATGTCTCCATACTCTTCTCTCCCCCAGGAATTTGTCTTAGGTGGAAACGTATACGAGTACTAAGTCTCTTATTCTTCCTTTTTTATCACAACTCTACCTTCAACCCCTCTGCCATACCTTCTCCTTTTTTCCACATTCCCCTACTACCACATCCTTCCTTTTTAAACCACCATATTACACCACCTCCCTTTTTCTGATTTCTGTTTCCCCCTCCATACATTTATTGACCCTCCCCAACTGGCACATCCTCAGAATCACTCAGCTTCGTTTCTACTAAACCCAATATGTCTGGTTTCTTGGCTCTCAGGTAATCGTTTACTTCTGTTAATGTTGACACTAGCCCATTTATATTTGTGTACGATACCCGCCATCCTTTTTAATTTTCCTTTGAACTGTCTTCTCTTACTCTTTCTCTTTTAGATACCACTTCTTCAGTTTTTGGTCTAAAACTCTCCAATAGAATTTCTGTTTTTCCTCTTCCGTTCTCAATTCGTTTTTTTCTTTGGCTTCTTTAAACAGTACATTCAATCTGGCTCTTTCTTCCTCATTCATATCTTTTCTTATCCATATTTTCTTATATTCTTTTGTCTTTGCCAGTTTCCATGCCTTAGACAATATATCTTGTGCTGTAGCTTGTGACCTAAACTTAACTTTTAAGGGGCAGGCCCCTCCCTCCTCACATTTCCCTAACCTATGTATCTCTTCTATTTCTTCTTCTATCTCAGTATTTTCTTCTACTACTTTAAATATTTCTTTTGACGCTTTCTTTTCTTCCTCTTCTCTTATGTTTTTCTTGGGCAGCACTTTTTCTTTGAGACCAAAAATGATCACACATTTCTTTTTGTCCACCGTATCTCTTACCAAGTTTTCCTTTTGTTTGATTACTTTTACTACTTCTTTGGTCAGATTTTTCTTTTCATTTTCTTGATCTTTTATTATTTGACATAAACTTTCTTGGTCTTTTTCTTTTTCTATCTTCTGTTACGCCCTGGACCCCACCACACACTCCAGGTGTCTCGGTGAGGCTGTGCAGGGGTAGCAGTATCGCTGCTTGACTTACTTAAAAAGCGACGAGTTCGGTGTGTTAGGGTGATGCGAGTTGTGTATAGTTCACGTGGTCAATCAACACACAGGCGAAGGAAACACTTTGACTCATTTCTTGTGTTAACTGAATAAAGCCACAAAGCCACTACATTTACAAACAGAGTACAAACACGTCAACACCTCCAACCTTACTCTGCCGTCGCAAGGGAGATGTTACAACACCACAACCACAGTCCCACCACGCCACCACAGTTCCCCACCACCACCACAACCACAGTTCCACCACCACAACAACCACAGTTCCATCACCACCACCACCACAACCACAGTTCCAGGAAATCCCCACGGGATCCCCGCCCTCTGCGACTGCCTTTCTCGGCAGCGGCGCACGTCTGTCCTTCAAGACGTCTCTGTCCTCCCTGGATGAACTAGGAAGGAGGCACTGGCACAGTGTCTCCGTCCTTCCTGGCCCACCCCCGCTCCACACCTCGGGTAGCCAACGACCCGCATTCAAGGTTGCCTCACCACCACCACCTCACTGCCTGGTCTTTGTGCCAGGAAGGAGGTACACAAGTCTCAGGTCCTCCCCGGCCCACCCCCACTCCACACCCCACCCGCGCACAAGGCCGCCCCGCCAGCACCTCACCCACGCGCGGCTTAAAATCTCAGTTATACACCCGCCCACACACCCGCCCCACCGCCCCCACAACACCACCCTCATCATCCCCACTAATGCAAAAAACCTTTCCCATGTCTTTCTTCATCTTTCTTTCCCTTGTGTTTTTTCCCATTTTTATTTTTAAATGCATTAATTTCTGAGCATTTTCTCTCCTTTTCGTTGTTTCTTTACGTTTTTAGTTCATCACTCTATTTTTCAAAAATTATTATTTTTTCCAGTAAAAACCATTTTCTTTTCCATTTCCCAAATTTTATCCATCATTTGTGTACCTTTTTCTAGCATTAGATTTCTCTGGTTCGTTTTCAGCCCTAAATTTTTTTTTTTTTCTTTTATCAAAAGCTTCAAAAGGGGTCGTGGGGGGATTTCCATCTTTTTTTATTCTAATTTTTTTCACTTTTTAGGCTAATTTTTGGAGACGAGAAAATTTTAAAAACTGCATAGCTCTAAACCTGAAAGTACTCAAGGTTTTTTTGGGTCCTCGCGCCTTGTTTGGTCCATTGCCATTTTTGTATTGGACCCTTCCTGAGCGCATTGTACACACAGCTGCAACTGTTGTGGTGTGTGTGTGGTGACTGTGTGTGTCTGCGTGACTGTTGTGTGTTGTGTTGTGTGTGGTGTGTGTGTGTGTGGTGTGTTTTTACCTAGTTGTATTTACCTAGCGAAAACATACAGGAAAAGAGCTTGCTCGTATGTCCCGTCTCCAAATCTATATTATCCAGCTTGCCTTTGAATCTGAATACTTTTTTGCATTAATCACTTTTGATAAGGGTTGTTCCAGGCTTTTAGCTTCTAAAGGGAAGTGTATTTTTTTTACCCCTTTGCATGTTGTCCTTTTTAAATTTACTTCTCAGACCTCTTGCACTTCTGTCGTCCCACACAAAAACTTCTTGTCAATTTTTTCCAACCCTTTAATGCTCTATAATTACTATAAAATCCCCCCTTTTTCTCTTTTTTTCTCAAGAGTTGTGATTTTTATCTTAAAATCTTTCTTATGTGGTAAATCTCTCAGGCTTGGAGCCATTTTGTGGGCTGCTTTTTGTTTTCCCTTCAATTTCCTTATATCCTTCTTTTTATGTGGTGCCCAAAAACACTCCCGCATTTTCAACCTTTGGCAAATCAAAAGATGCTTAATTTTCTTATCATTCTTCACCCCAATATTTGAATGCCATTCTTATATCCTCAGAAACGATATTATATCCTTGTCTTGTTTATATGTTCCCAGGTGCAAATTATCCAAATCCATTTCCAATCTTTTTTCGATTTTGTTTTGATTATCCTTCATTCCCCCATCGAATATTTTCTCTTGTCTCTTTTTGCTATCCCCACTTCCATCACTTTACACTTTTTAGCTTTAAACCCCCTTTTCCCATAGTTACTCCATCTGAAAATCTATTAGACTTTTTGAAAACCCCACAGTCCTTTTACTTTCTACTTTTTTAAATTTAGCATCATCAGCGAAAAAATCATATAACGTTTATTCCTTCTGTATATCATTTACATAGCCAAGAAATCACTGGGGCCCCAAAACTGATCCTTTGAGGAAATCCACTTTCACACTGCACCATTCTGACTTCTGATCTTTTTATTATTGTTCTCATCTCTCTGTTGCTCAAAAAATCTTTCCTCCACTTTAGCAAACCACCCCTTTAAACCTCCTACTGTTCTAGCTTCCAGAGCAGTTCTTATGAGGGACCTTTTCAAATGCCTTCTTTAGGTCCCCAAGATATGCAATCGACCCACCCTCTTTTCCGTGTCACATCGATCATCTCGAGTAAAACTTAAAAATTCGTTGTTTCATGCATTCCCCCTCTAAATCCCAAAGGCCACCTGCGTTGTGTTTTGTCTCCAAAAAATTTCAACCCTCGTCCTTTACAATTTTTTCACACATTTTTTCCCCTAATTGTAATGTACGGCCCGTAATTTTGGGTTCTTCCCTTTTTTCCTCCTTTTTGAATTGGCACAATATTTGCTCTTTTCCAAACAAGGGGGACTTGCCCCTCCTTGAGTGAACTTCAAATTTCCTATGACTTCCTTTTAGTTGGGTTTCTGCCCCTTTTCAATCCAGTTCGACACTCCTTGGACCCGGGGGTTTTCTCACACTTGACTTTCCATTACCTTTTTTTCTTCTATTACGTCTCATTTAGCTTCCATTATATTTTTTTTGCTATTATATTTTTCGTTTTTAAATTTCCTTTCTTTGTAAAACAGCGTAAACATTTTTTCACACCTCAGCCCGTTTTAATGCTTTCATACACTATGCCTTTTTTTCCTTCAGCTTACCCATTCCCTTTCCCTTTTTCTTCATTTTTCCCTTTTTATATCATAGAAAAAATTTCGGGTTTGTTTTACATTTTCTATTAATTTTCCCCTCGTAGTTACTTTCTTCTTTTCTTGGATTTTTACATATTCTTTCTAGTTTTTTTGTACTTCTCCCAAAAAGTTGATACCTCCTTTTTTCCCCTAATATTCCATGTTTTTTTCTCTTTTTATCTTTCTAATTCACATTTTTTGTTAAACCCTTCTTCTTTTTTTTTTTTCTTGATAAAAAATTCCCCCGGAACATAATTTTTATTTTCCTTCGGGGTAAATTCGGTGAATCATCCCATTTTTTTTTGGGTACTCCTTTCTGCATGGAAATTTCTCAGTCTGCCTCCGGAAAAAATTTTTTAATCCCTCAAAACTGTTTTTTTATAAATTTTATCTCCTTTTTTTGGTTCTTTCTTCTCCCCTCTTTTTGCTATTTTTATTTAAAATTCAAAAAGTACTGGGGCGCTCTTTCCAAGTGGGCACTGATAATTTACTTTACTAATTACTTCCAGTTCTTTCGTCAATAGTAGGTCTAGTCTTGATGGTTCTTCGCTACCTCTGAATCTTGTGTTCTCTTTAATCCACTGAGTCATGATGTTATTCATTACCAAATCCAACAATGTACCACCCCATGAGTCTTCTCCTCCTTCCGTATACCATTCTTCCCAGCAAGCTTCTTTGCAGTTAAAATCTCCCATCAAAATTATGTTCTCACAATTTTCCATCGTGTTCTTTAAACATTTGCTTGTGTCTCTGTATCATGTCTCCATACTCTTCTCTCCCCCAGGAATTTGTCTTAGGTGGAACGTATACGAGTACTAAGTCTCTTATTCTTCCTTTTTTCATCACCAACTCTACCTTCAACACCTCTGCCATACCTTCTCCTTTTTCCACATTCCCTACTACCACATCCTTCCTTGTTAACATCATTACACCACCTCCCTTTTTCTGGTTTCTGTTTCTCCTCCATACATTATATTGACCCTCCCCCACTGGCACATTCTCAGAATCACTCAGCTTCGTTTCTACTAAACCCAATATGTCTGGTTTCTTGGCTCTCAGGTAATCGTTTACTTCTGTTAATGTTGACACTAACCCATTTATATTTGTGTACGATACCTGCCATCCTTTTTCATTTTCCTTTGAACTGTCTTCTCTTATTCTTTCTCTTTTAGATATCACTTTTTCAATTTTTGGTCTAAAACTCTCCAATAGAGTTTCTGTTTTGCCTCTTCCGTTCTCAATTCGTTTTTTTCTTTGGCTTCTTTAAACAGTACATTCAATCTGGCTCTTTCTTCCTCATTCATATCTTTTCTTATCTATATTTTCTTATAATCTTGTCTTTGCCAGTTTCCATGCCTTAGACAATATATCTAGTGCTGTGTTTTCTGACCTAAACTTAACTTTTAAGGGGCGGGCCCCTCCCTCTTCATATTTCCCTAATCTATGTATCTCTTCTATTTCTTCTTCTACCTCCGTATTTTCATCTACTAGTGTGTGTGTGAATGCAGTATAGGTCCTACATATGCATAGGCCCTTCTCCCTTTTAAACTTCACAACAAAGATTTCAGGTCTCGTTCCTAGTATGTAGGTAATTATACACTAATATAACTAAATTCTTGCTTCCAGCAGTGATGATGAAGAGGAAGGGACCTCTGCAGCAAGGAAGACCAGAGAAGATATTGAGAAGTATCACAATGAAAAAATAAATAGTGGAACAAGTGAAGACAGCTTGCAGTGGTGGAAGAAAATGAAGAGAGAGTCCTTACCACCTTGGTTATAATGGACGAGACCTGCGCGGTCGCTACCGCCGTTACCACTTCCGTTTTGAGTATTATTTTTTGCTCAATATACTGTGCAGTATTAAACCACTTCTGCGTAACCACTAATTTTAGGCAAGGAAGAACTTTTTTTTTTTTTTTTTTTTTTTTTTTTTTTTTTTTTTTTTTTTTGCTCTAGTACTTAAGTTAACTCCTTGTCTTGTTATTGTTGCTTTTTTTTGTCTGTATTCCTCCGGGCGATAATAAAATTATTATTATTATTATTATTATTATTATTAACCAGTGTCTCAGAAAATGACCGCGCAGTCCTCGTCCACTTTTACTCCTAGCCATTTCCTCTTTGTGTTTCTGTTTGTCATTATCTCGGTGCAACCTTATTGCCCATACGTGGCGTTCTCCTTTTTCTTTTTTCTCTTGTTATTTGAACTTGAAGCAGTGTCGGAAAATTTAGACTTCTGCGTGAAATGTATGGTTAAAGTAACACATCTTGAATTTCTGCATGTTAGGAAAACCAATATAACTATACTACTCTGCACAAACTGTTCATTCTGGACAAGTTCCTCAGCATGATGTTAAAATATGCCCCTTAATGAAATTATCTGTGATTTGAGCACTTCTTTTCTAAAAACTCGTGGACCCATCTGCTAATGTTTTAAAGCTGTTACTAGTGGCCATTACATAACAATGTTTGACAGTGGTGCACAAAGATCCTTCATAAGTAGGGAGATAGTTGAATTGTTACAACTACCCATAATTAATAAAGTGAACTTAGCCATATCAGGTTTTCTTGCCAATAAAGAGGCTCAAACCTTTGACATAGTTCAACCCCTAGTCCAATTAGGAAAATATAAATGTAGGGTAGATGCTGTAGTTTCAGTGTAGTGTAGCTGTAATATTGGTATTAGTTTAACTGTTAATGGACTAAAAGAAACAGCTGAAATGCTACGGGATAATGGTGTTAAACTAGTTAGTAATACCTTCGAGGACGTTTATAGTCCCTTCAAATTAATAATAGGCGCTGATTATTTTGGGCGTTACCTAAGGAAGGTCATCAAAATACATAACGTCTCTATGTTCACCAGTGCTGGTGGTAAGGTAATAATGGGACCCATCCCACATACTCACCAAGCCGAACAAGAGGAGAGTATTTCTAGTCATGCACAACCCCTATTAATTACCAGAATTGAAACCACTTTCTTGCCCACACCAATTAGTGAGGTATTAGGGGAAAGTGATATTCCAGTTCATAATGAATATATTGCCACTAATGGAAATCCTAATAATAATGTGTCGCGAGAAAACACTACCCTCAAATTTAACACAGGATTATGGTTTAAAGGCCCTACCTGGCTGAAAGAGTGTAATAATATGCATAAACAGGTTTCCACTCAGCCAGACATATCTGAAGATATGATAAGGGAACCTATATTGATACCAGATCCTGTGATAGACATAGAAAGGTTTTCCTTATTGAGCAAACTAATTAAGACTACTAATTTAGTCTTCAAATCCATTAAAAGGGATAGCTCTGATCCTTTGAAGTTTTTGGTCAGAACAATACAGAAGCAGGAATTTCCTGAGGAATATCAGCTCTTGGCCTCAGCCAGCCCCCATTGGTCAACAAATTGACCAAATCATTAGGTCTGTACCTAGATCATGAGGGTATAATTAGATGTCGAGGACGAAATTTGAAAGCTGATCTTCCAAATACCACCTGCCATCCCATACTAATTCCCAAATGCCATCATCTTACTAAATTGTTGGTGGAAGAATATCATAGGAACTCATTACATGGCGGAATGGCTACAATATTAGCCGATATCAGTTGTCAATTTTGGATAAATCATGGTAGACAGGCAGTCAAATATTACCTCAAATCTTACATTAATTATAATAGTAGATCTGGAGGTAGACTAGTCGCCTATCAAGGTCCCCCTGAACTTCCCGCTAATAAAGAGCTCCTTAAACCAATTGAGGTCAATGGTGATGACTATACTGGGGATATTGTAATTAAAGGAGATAACTCTCCCCCCAATCAAGTATATGTCTGCATATTCACTTGTACCTCTATCAGGACTAATAATTTGAAATTAGTCAAAGACCAAAGTGCCGAAACCACTATATAAATATTCCGGCGCTATGTGGCCTGGGGTGATGTCACTTGAAGCGGAACTTTAGTTTTCGCCGGCCCCCAGTTGTGGAAATTATCCACCAACCACTCTCTCAATAATTGGTAGAGTGGTGGTTTTGTCCCCCCCCCCCCCCCCACCCTGTGAGGGAGGATTGTCCGCTCATCATAGGGGGGAGAGTAGGGATGTATAATTCAGGGTACGCCGTAGGTCCAATGAAAAGTGAAATATAGATTATTTTGAATTTGGCAGGGGGTTTTCTTATGTAAAATTGAATTTTAAGGGTGGTTTGTCCTCTTCAATTTTTTGGTTTGAGCACTTCTTGCTATGCAAAAATGGACTTTTATATTTATATGCAAAACATAGCTTAGCATACACCATCTTCAAACTCACAGAAAAGCCACTTAAGTTCGAGATTCGATAAACTTCACTGACGACAAAGTTGTAGAGCACTAAAAGCTCTATCGGAAGTGTGCCCTCGATATTGCCGTAAGACCTACATTAAGTCCGCCAGACGCCGGAAAGCTCACTTCGCATACAAAATTGCCTCGTTTTTCGGGTAAAAACCTTTTTCCTGGCAACTGGATTTTACACGTTATTATTTACCCAACGTAGGTGGTTTCAGGGCTGGATACTGTTTAAGGTCTAAGGTCCTATCTCCAAACTCCAAAAGTCACAATAAAACAGCGTAAGTCGGTCAAACACGTACGGTCGAAGTCCAGCTCCGCATCCAAGCATCCGGTTCGACGTTCCGCCCACTGCTGCTGCTGCCTTGGCTTCTGGATTCCTCCAGGACCTTATCGCTGATGGCCACCTCTCTCCAGACATGTCGTACCTGGTCTGCGATCCTAACAAGCTGAGGAGGGCCAGGCAGGATGCCATGGCATCGGCCAGGGACCTTGACCAGGGGAAGCACCAGGGTACCAAAATAGTTGGATTGGGTTACGATGGGAGGAAGGACAAGACCAGGGCGATGGTGCCCGACAGCTATGGGAAACTGCACCCAAGGTTGATCAGGGAGGAGAATGTGTCAGTTACAGAGGAGCCATCTGGAAGGTACCTTTGGCACTTTGTACCAGAGGACCCGGTGCCACCTGAGAAGCCTGCGTTCAAGGTGGCTCAGGCTCTCTATGATCTGCTGGTGACATACGACTCCACCGACTCACTGATCGTACTGCAAGGTGACTCAACTAGGGCCAACACGGGGTGGAAGGGTGGTACTCACGCCCATTTGGAGAAGATGCTGGGACGCAAGCTCTTCTGGAGTATATGCGTGTTGCACACAAACGAGTTGCCCCTGCGCCACCTTATCACCAGCATCGACGGGCCTACCTCATCTGACACTGGCTTCACGGGTCCAGTGTGCAGTCTGCTGTCCAGCATGAATGAGATGCAGTACAACGCAGAGTTCAGAGGAGTGCCAGGCGGTGAAGATCTCACGGAGATACCGGAGTATATCCTGGTCAACATGTCCACTGCCCAGCAGGTCTCCTACCAGCTGGTCCAGGCAGTGAAGCGGGGCGTTCTCCCGTCCGAGCTGCAGGAGATCAAGTGTGGCAAGGTGTCCCACTCCAGATGGCTCACCACAGCCCAGTCGCTCGTGTACATGTGGACCAGAAAGCATAGACTGACTGGCAAAGAACTGAACACCCTGGGAATCCTAGTCAAGTACCGCCTGCAGGTGTACTTCAAACTCTACTACGAAAGGTCAAGGTTCACCACAGACTAGAGGACGGCCCCAAGCACATACTCACGCAGCTCAGAGTGATGAGGTCGCAGCCCAAGAAGGTCCAAACAGCTGTGACCTTCTACGTGTGGACAGGAGCATGGTTCGCACACTCAGAATGTGTCCTCCTCTAGCTGATGGCGAGTCAGAGTGAGGACGACCGCAGGTTCGCCGTGACCCAGATTTTGAAGCTGAGGGCTGGCGAGGAGTATGGGGACACCAGTGTAAGACCTCGCATCACACCCAAGCTGAACTTGTCAGCCACCAGCTTGCAGACACTGATCAGCTGGCAGCCTGGCCAGGTGCACGAGCCGGCATTCACCTGTTCACTGTCCGGGGATCAGATCCAGGAGATCCTGGTCAAGCCGTACGAGGTTCCGGAGTTCTCTATCCACACTCAGAGCACCGAAAGAGTCGTGAAGCAGGTGACAAAAGCTGCGGCAGCAGGCCAGAGACGGGTTCATCCGAGCTCGGGATGAACCAACCTCCACCACCGGGAGACCATGCCCTGCTTCAGGTCTAAGAAGGACATGATGGACACGTTCTAGGCCAACGTAGAGGCTGTGACACTGTGATGTAGTACCTGATGAACCAACTGATCAGAAAGAACTTACCACGCTAGTCATTTGGAACTCATATTGGTGCATGATGCAATACACAGGACCAACCGGACACTGCGTACTCATTTAAGCATTATTCGATAAGGGTGCAATATAAAAGTGCGATTTTGCATAGTAAGAATTGCTCAAATGCAAAAATGGAAATAGATAAAATTGTCTTAGAATTCCATTTTACATAGGAAATTGGTATGCCAAACTTGAGAAAAAGAATTTTTGTTATACAGCGTACCCTAAATTGTATATATAATTATAATGGTAATGGGTATTAATTAAGGTAATTAAGCACAGGTAGGCACGATAACGAAAAAATTTATCACGATAACCGATAACCGATAAATTGATAAATCCAAAATTCCGATACTAGCGATAACGATATTGATATTTTAAATAAAAAATCTTAAATGCTATCAGTAAACTGTTAAAAAACCCTTCATTTACCTTTTCCACACTAATATCTTCTAAATTCAATGTTTATCCTATCTCTTCACTAATGAAAAGTACTGTTTTTAAGTAAAATAACTACATTTACATCACAAATAGCGCTCGCCCCTGTGCTGAACTGGAACCAAAAAAATTAATTTTCAATTAGCGCTAGTTTGGAACCAAAAGTATCGGAGATACCAATGAATCGATAATGCGGGAATTTTTTTTATCGGATAACCGATAACCCGATATCTCTATCGCGATAAATTATCTCGATAATTTATCGCGATAACGCCCACCTATGAATTTAAGTAAATGGTTAAGTACTGGGATAGGATAATTGAACATACCCATTAGTATTAAGCATTTGCACCTTATATAGTTAGCATCTTAATTTGAAACAGGTGGTCATCGGCCACTGGTCAGTATTCTTGCCACCTGAAAGGTGACACATGTAATTTGTGGTGGCCGCCGCCCGCTGGACTGCGATCAGAATAAGTTCACTCCAGACCCTCCGGTTAATAACATCTATCACTGTGCTTCTCTGATAATAATGAGAAAAATTGTACATACGTTCATTTTGTACATATAAGTGTTAAACAATAGGACGTGTCTTATGGACATAGCAAATATCTCGCCGCGTCGTGGATAACTGGGTGTGAAAACCCGCCTGACGCCCATAACAAAACACACCACCTCCAGCCCTTCACGGGCGCCGCTCACCTGCGGCCTCGATCACGCGCGACCACTTCGAATAACAAGGCATTGCAGTATTGATAAGCCTACAACCCAATTCAACCCTACTATCCACCGATAAGTATCCTAGTTAGTTGCCTAGTTGGAGTATTGTGTCGGGATGAGATAGCCAATGGGTTTCTATAGGTAAGATCTCAAATAACTATGTGTTTGTGACATAAGGCGTTTTTTGCGGGGAACAAGAGAAATTTCGCTTGCAAACGGTCACTTTTCTTTTGCTGTACCGCCGCAGAAAACATTCACCATCGCTTGCTCCATGAGAAGGCGACGCGGCAGCTGAGATGTATCATGTAAGCAAAACAAAGAATAAATGACTATTTTGACCCTCTAGATATTTTCACACTGGGACGTATCCTATACCGTCATAGTCAGAAAAGTGTGCAGATTCAGGAAGCGTGCTTAGAAATTTAATGTCATCATAAGTAGCCGAGGAATGAGGTGATGAACCCATACAATAGGAGAAAATGTTTATGCACTGTTTTACTTAACCCTTGTTTTCGTATACTTGTATTTACATTAGGGTTGTAAATGTATACTAATGCGATGCAAAATTTCCTCAGGAAGCCGATAGTGGTCTCAGTGTTTCTTAATATTTAATGGTATTGTCAGCAAATTGGGTAAGAGTGAGGTGTGTGAAGTTGTTGATTTTCGGTCAACACTGCTTTGTTGACAAGTCAACAACTTGAACGCTGACGCACTTCACTGACGTACTTCTCTCAGAGAGCTTACCGAGAGGTGTCACTCGGGCGATATAACATGGCGCGCCATTTTGATTTCATGGACGGCAGCGATCCTAGCGGAGGGTGCAGTCCCGGTGCACGCACTGACAGTCACCCGTGCAGATGGAGGGGGAATCGCTCCTCCTTTTGGTGATGATAGGGTGATAATGGAAGGTGAGAGAGAGGGAAGGAAGGAGATATGAGAGAGAGAAAGGAGGAATAAGGAGTAAGGAAGAAATTGGAGGGATGAAGAGAGTCAGAAGAGGAACTGACGAGGAAAGAAATAAGGAATCAAAGAAGGGAGGGAATTCCTCCACTCACCCATTACCCATCACCACACACCCATTACCCATCACCCCCCCCCCACCCATTCACTCACCCATTACCCATCACCCCACACCCATTCGCTCACCCATTTCCCTTGTCTGGCACATTCACCTTTTTGGCATTAAATCAATCAATCACCCATTTCCCATCACCCCCAACCCATTCACTCACCCATTACCCATCACCCCCCACCCATTACCCATCACCACTCACCCATTACCCATCATCCCCACCTATTCCCTCACCCATCACCCCCCACCCATTCACTCACACATCACCCCACACCCATTCACTCACCCATTACCCATCACCCCTAACCCATTCACTCACCCCCAACCCATTCACTCACCCATTACCCATCACCCCCCACCTATTCCCTCACCCATTACCCATCACCCCAACCCATTCACTCACCCATCACCCATCACCCCCCACCCATTCCCCCACTACCCATCACCCCACACCCATTCACTCACCCATCACCCCACACTCATTACCCATCACCCCCACCCATTCACTCACCCATTACCCATCACCACCCACCCATTTTGACTTCAGCCTAAACAAAATGTGTGTGGGGGGGGAGGGTATTGAGATTGGAGACAATTTATTGGAATGACGGGGCTTCGATATGAAATACAAAAGGAACAAAAGGTGTAATACAAAAAAATACATCCATCAATACCACTTCAGTTCATTATTTTAACTTAATACTACAAATATTTGCATCTTGGGGTATTGAAAAGGCACAACACCGTGCACAGTAATGATATAAGCATTGTGACACTTTTGACGAATTGCACCATCCGCATAGCAGCGCCACCTGTTCAAAATCCAAATGGCGCGGCCCAAGTGACACCTCTCGGTAAGCTCTCTGCTTCTCTTGCTACAGCAAGAAATCTCTTGCTGGTCAGGCAAGCATCTTCTCAGGATGATTGAACAGCATGAGAAATTTGAGCAAGCGAATTTTTTTCTTTTGCAAGGGAAATTTCTCTTGCTCCCTCGCAGAAAATGCCTATAAATTTCCACAGATGTTGCTGGTACATAATTTATTTCTGTTTGTCATCAGAATCCTCGTATAATGTGAGCACAGCCCTACACAAGACAGGAGAAAACTCCCCTTCCTCTTGCCTCGCCAGCTTGGTTTGTTTGTAAACAAAAAACGGGGTTTTTGCGTTCCATTTGTGACACGCGAACCCAGAACCAGGAACTGAACCCAACCAGGAAACTGAAAGAACTGGTTCCTTGAACTCGTGCACAAATGGAAGAGGCCTCTAAAGTTTTCAATATGCAGTATTGTGTAATAAAAGTATCTGCCATATGGTAAAAACTGGTGTTTCATAACAATACCCTAAAAAATCTGCATCCACATCCGCATTCTAATATAAACAGATATCCACATATACATCCCTATCCGCAAAATAAGTAAGTAGGACATCCGCATACACATATATATGCATCCACGGATCTCAGATTGTTCACATCCGACATCTAGTTTATAATATGAATGAAAGAGAAACACATGTACGAATTTCAATTAATCTCTTTGCATTCCTGAAGGAAAACACTCCATAATCAAATGACTCAGGCCGGCAGATAATTGGATTAATTAATCCATATAGGGATCCCTACAATCTACAAAACGATATTTGAATATATATACAAGCTGAATTGGAATAAACTAGACAGAGATAATATCAATAATTTAGTTGTCTTACAGTATTAACCCATACATGGCTAAGGGATTATGGCTTAAGGAAAGATCATACCGCTGAGATTACTCAGTTTGCCAATGACCTTAACCACTTGAGGCCCATAACGTAATTTCCATTGTAATTTGGCTACTTTTAGACGATTTTAATGAATATAAGCAATATTTTATAGATATGACCTGTTTAGTATCCTTGTCCACTAGCTAATTTGGTATATTAAAGTTACTTTTCGTAATTTTATGGCTAATAACAGACAATTTTATATAGCAAAGGAAAGATCTGGGCGTGAAGGGGTTAAAGGACTAACTACTGCGAAGCTAACACGTACCTTTGTCTGAGTCATTTTCGCCACAGCCAGTATGGGATAACAATACAACACATTTCTGAGGCGTGGACCCTAGCGTTTCACTGATATCACTGATATCACTGAGCAGTGATATCAGCAAGTTTGCTGATGATACTATAAGGTAGGTAGGATTATTGGATCACAGTCTGATGTAAACATATTGCAGGGAGACTTAGGTAAACTTAATGAGTAGGTAGTCAGATGGCAGATGGAATTTAATATTGATAAGTGCAGCGTTATGAATGTTGGTAGAAAAAACCCTGGTAATAGATACACCATATACGCAATGTATCGCTGAAAAAATCAGAAGGTGAAAAAGAACTTCGAGTGAGGGTGAGCCCAGATTTCCGACCTAGGAACAATGTATTGAGGCTAGAATAGAGCTAATAGCTGTTAGGATTCATTACCAGAAGTGTTAAAAGTAGAAGTGCGGAAGTAAATTATAAAGCTTTATCTGACTCTAGTCAGACCTCACCTAGACTATGCGGTTCAGTTTTGGTCTCCATATTACAGGATGGATATAGCCTTGTTAGAATTAGTGCAGAGAAGGATGACCAAAATTATTCAAAGGATGCATAACTTTAGTTATGAGAAGAGATTGAAGCTATTAAAGTTACACTTTATCGAGAGACGTAGAGTAAGGGGCGATCTGATAGAAGTTTTTAAGTGGATAAAGGGATTTAATAAGGGAGAGTAGGAAAAGTTCTTACGGCTATTAACCAGGGTAGAACAAGAAGTAACGGATTCAAGCTGGAAAAGCGTATACGATTTAAAAAAGAAATAGGGGAAAAGTGGTTCACAAATAGGGTGGTGAATGATTGGAATGGACTCAGTAGACAGGTAGTTAGTGCGGAGTCATTGGGGAGCTTTAAAGAGGGGCTGGATAGGTTCATGGATGAGGATGAAAGGTGGATATAGGTAGTGTTAGGTAACAGGAACTACCACGTGTAAGCCTCACGGCCTCTTGTAGCTTCCTTATTTTCTTAAGTTCTTATGTTTCGAGATTCATGTAAGGCCTGCATAGAAGATTGTTCAAGGCGTTTCATAACTTATTATGCTTATTATGAGCATTTCATAACGATCAATCAGATAATTTGTATTCTACTGTAGTGACCCAATGTTGGGCTTCACGCCAGCTGCTTAATTACCCCTAAAGGTCACACCATGCCAGATGCGGCTGACCTGACTGGGGTGACCCAAATTCCCCGCACCTCCTGCCCTGGGAGCGGGAGCCAGCCAGTCTTCCACCTACCATCACAGAGAGCTAACACACTTCGCTCTTGTGATGCTCGCACGTCCGTCTCCGCTGTAACTCGTGTTTATTTCCCCCTTAATAAACTTGTGTGCGAGCTTAGTGTTTGGTTTAACCCGTGTCTAGCTAAAGAACTGCTACAATTGGTGACCTCGAGTGTAGTTACGACATGATGGATACAAACAGCCCACGCCTCCCAGCTTTCACCTACGACATAGCCACAGTGGCTTATGCATCTGGAAGCTTCGTGGGCGGGCTCCCTGGAAATCACGATCTCCACAAGTTTCAGGCGCTTGTCAGGGCGATTTCCGTCGGACGTCGCTGCCTGCATCTCGTCAGTGCTTACAGTGCCCCCGGCTGACAGGAAATATGAGGCGTTGAAAACTGCCCTCGTCCGCGCCCTTGGAAGGTCGGGCGAGGCTTACGTGGCTGAGCTCGACACACTACAATATGAGTCCAAGGTTGTTGTTTTTTGTTTTGTTTTTTTAGATAAAAAAAATCCGATTTATTTGATTTAAATAGATTTTTTAATTTTTTTTTATTTGATGTTCTACATGAGATCTAACTAGGCCTACTACAGGATATTGTTTAGCATATTTATAACTAAAAAGAGATATAATAAGTGAAAAAAAAGTGCATATAACATGAAATACAGATGAATTTACATATTTTATATTTCTGTGATTGACGTTTTCAGATCAATAGGCCTATGTCTATAAGCGCATTTTCGCGACGTTTGCCAGGCCGGTCTAGACCGGTCTAGGCTGGCCCAGGCTGCACTGACACACTCGCGAAAACACATCCAGACCAGACTGGCCCTGTCCCATTCGTGGTTCCTATTGGCTGGGGATCGAGTGGGCGGTCTTAACCGTCCTGCAAGCCTTAATCCTCCCCCCCCCCCAAGACACACCAAATGATTATTAATTTGACCTCCGGTAATAACCTCCTAGCTGGAATATGAAAGGTCATCATTCTGTCTGTGATGAGAGTCAGCTACACAAAATATTGCCTGATTTTGCTATATCATACTGTTCGGCCTAATTTTTTCATAGTCATCCTTGCTACATGACTTCCCAATGGGAAGTCAATGGGGTTCAATGGGATTTTTTGTTGTAGTAATAATTACTTTGGCGGTTAAACAAGAGAATTATTTTTTTTGTTTGATAATATAATTATTCATAATGCATATTAAACTTTGGTTAATGTCACTTTAGCTTTTTATAAACAAAAATAACATGCACATTCAACTTCAGGTTATAGTAGTGTGGCTTTTTGTACAGTACAAAAAAAAAAATATATATATATATATATATATAATTGAAAAAAAAATATTTCTGCTGTGAAAAACAGCCACATGGCAATTTGCTATCTAAAAGTGCCACAGTGGATTCCCCCGCACCACTCATTTAGTCTCATTATGATATAATTATACTACAATGATAATATTGGTTTTCATAAAGCCCATTTGCTTAATTTTCCTTCTTTCCCCTCTCATTTTCAAATAATGATAAGGTTATGATTTAATCAGTGATTTAAATTTTTTTTTATTTATTTAAATCATGATTTAAATCAGTGATTAAAATCAACTTGATTTAAATCAACAACCCTGAATATGACGGACGTCGCCCTTCAGCATTCCTCTCCCGAATGCAGGATCTTAACAGAGCTGCGGGTTTCCCATTGTCCGAGGCTATGCTTCGTTACCGCCACACCAGCCTCATGCCCCACGCCGTCCGCGTGCAGCTGGCGGGTTTACGGGGCCCCGGTCACCATCAATGAATACGTGGAGCTCGTTGACAACATTAACGCGGCCTACACCACGTTCCCCCCTCCTCTGCCCCCCCCACCACTCCTGTACCTGCAGCGCCTCCGATGGGGTCCGGGCGCCCGCGGTGTTTACCCCAGGTGACACCCCTGCCGGCTCCACGAAATTCCTCAGTGAGCTGGAGAGACCCGGGGCGCGAGGGGGCCATGGCATGATGGCAATGCTCTGGCGCACAGCTCTTCAACGGGACGCCCGCCTCTCCGACATGGCTTCCGCCATTCAGCGATTAGAGCCGCCTTCTCAGCCCTCCACTCCCCTACCAGCCACAAGTATTGTTATTACCATGGTCGCTTCGGCACGGCAGCCAGGAATTGTCAGCCTCCATGTTCCTGGTCGGGAAACGACCAGCGCGGGGGTCGGTGAATGCGCACCTGTCTCTCGCCCCCATCTCTCGGGCTTCCACCGCGAGGCACTCTCCGGGCCATGTCATCCTGATGCCCAACCTGCCCGATCCCCGCATATCCCCGCCCGACTCCCTGCACAGGTTCAGCCGTGCACCTCTGCCCCTGGTCAACCCACCACAGATTTTTGTATTACCCGCGGCCCACTCGCCCGCCCAGTCTCCTGCAGCGCCTCCGCCTCCGTCGCCACCACTCCCTGGGCGCCGGACGCTGCTTTGGGTGGCCGACACGCTGTCGGGGATGCGTTACCTGGTGGATTAGGGAGCGGAGGTCAGTGTTGTGCCGCCGTCGTCAGATGAACGCCTCGCCCAGCCCAGCACCGCTTACGATCTTCTGGCCGCCAATAACACCCCTATCGCCACCTATGGTACGTGGACTCTCCGCCTCTCCTTCACGCCTGCCTCGCCCTTCGTCTGGTCCTTCGTGGTGGCTGAGGTGGATCAGCCTATCCTGGGTGTGGATTTCCTCTCCTCCCACGACTTGCTCGTTGATCCCCGGCGCAGAAGTTTGCTGCATCGCCCAACCAACACTGTCATCCTTACCGTGCCCTGCGGGCGGAGAGCGTCCCTCCTGACATACCTACGCCAGGCGGTCCTGTACGACGCTCTTCTCGAGGACTTCCCTCTCCTCACTTCTCAGCGCTCCGGCCCCGCCAAAATTGATCACAAGGTGACACACGTACCATCGCCACGACGGGCCCACCTTGTTTTGCTCGGCCGCGACGTCTGACTCCTGAACTCCTCCAGGCGGCGAAAAAGGAGTTTGAGCACTTACTGCAGGAGGGACCATTCGACCTTCCGACAGCTGCTGGGCTTCACCTCTCCATATGGTACCGAGGCCCAAGAAGGCGAATGGCGCGTGTGCGGCGACTACAGGGCTCTCAACGCCATGGACTCGTGTAAGGGAAAAACACCACTACCACCATCAGCCGGCTGAGAAGGAGCGGGGAACTAGTGGCGCTTCGATGTGTAGCTCGAAGCTCGCCTCCCCCCCCCCCCGCCCCTTCCTTCAGCCTCTGAGGTCGTTAAGCCGCGAAGGTCAGCGCCTTAACAACCTGGTTCCCGAGGCCTCAACCTGTCACTACCTGCTTCGTGAGGCTTCCCACCGAGGTTACTAGAGATCCAGGTATCGGCATTCAAGACAGGTAGGCTTGGTGCCGACCTGGAGCACACCTCTCTCCCTTGGCTGGGGTTTTGGGATCTACTACGACAAGGTGCCTCCACTTTCTTCCGTTCGTTTGTCTCCAGTGACACGTAGTGAGTGTGTGTAGCTTCTCTTCCCCGTGTCTCGGAGACAGAACGAGGAAGGGTGTTGCGAAGCCTCATTGGTAGTATCCTTTATTTTATTGTGTTTTGTATTGTTTAACTGACTGAAGTGAAAGATTAAATTTCCACACAGTCCCCGTGTGTTTACTCTCCGACACCCATTTGGTCCACCTGCTCAGACGATCCTGGATCTGGAAAGCGACGCGACCCGTACCATCACCCGTCACGGTCGCTTTCCCTTACAGTGGCGACCTTGCCAGGATAACTTGAGCTGTGTAGCGCACCTTGTGTGGGTGTCGGTAAAAAAGGGTGCCACGAGCGCACTAGTTGTTGACCCGTACTTCGACAGTGGCCAGTTATTGTACGATCGCAGTCTTGTGCTTTGGCCCTTTTGGGTGCCGTGCTGTGTATCGTGACTGTGCGTCGGAGTGTTGTGGTATTGCGCTCGATGAGCGCGAGACTAGGTGCAGGCCAGAGGGCCTTCTAGTCTACCCCGGTTAGGTGCAGGCTGTTTAGCCTTCTAACCACCCCTTGTTCTGTGCTTGAACAAGGAGCCGCTAAGCAGAATGCTTTCGGCTAGTTTCTGTGCCTACAGAATTGACCAGCCAAGGTTTAGGATGCCCAGTCCTCACCGCCACCTGTCGGTGTTTTCAGTGCAGTCTGTGTACTGCCAGTTTGTGTTTGCTGTGTGGGTTGGACGGAGTGTTTGTTGCCACCACACACAAAACAAAAGTTAGTCATGGTGACTAACTTAGCATACTCAAGCCGTGGGGTCTAAAACGAGTAACCCAAGTTAGTCACGCTGAGTAACAATGGTTAGTAATTTTTTGAGTATCAATCAATCAATCATTGGGCATACGCCAGGGGGCGCGTCGCCTCGCCCACCCTTTCAACGCCACTCCCGAGGGTCACCCACGCGCGAGTTCCCATGCAGGCTCCTTTCCCTACCAAGCAGCTCTCGAAAAAGAAACATCAACTTGCCCCAGCCACGAGCCTTGTGGGCGCCCCCTTGGCCTCCTCCACGCCGGATTGTCTCTTACAGATACAACCCGATGGGAAGGATCGGTTTCAGGGTAGCGTGCCACATCCCCATATAGCCGAAGTTGGCGCTGACGGACTATGCAGGTAATAGGCCTCGATTCAGTCTCACGGTGCAATCGCTGATTTGACACGTGATCATCCCAGCGATACCCCATGATTCTGCGAAGACACTTATTACCAAAGCATTGATTCGTCTCTTCAAGTCACTATTTAGTGTCCATGTCTCACAACCATAGAGTAAGACAGGGATCACAAGCGATTTGAAGATCCGGATCTTTGTCCTCCTGCACAGGTACCGACAACGCCAAAAAACTCCCGCTGAGCGAGTCCATAACACCGTGGGCTATGCCAATCTGCCGTAAGACTTCTTGACGTGACCCGCCGTCATTATGGACTGCGCTACCAAGGTATGTAAAACTTTCCAAGATCTCAATGTCCTCGCCACATGCATGAACAGACTGTATGCTTCATCTAGTAAGTCTCCAAACACCTGGACCTTGGTCTTGAGCCAGGAGACCTCAAGTCCCAAAGGCTTTGCCTCCTCGTGCAGCGCCTCGAGAGCCATCACCAGGACCTCCAGCGACTCAGCAAAGATTACTGCATCATCGGCAAAAACAAGATCAGTGATCTTGGTGTTGCCAACGGATGTCTCCACAATCACTTTGATCTACAACCTTGTCCAATACCCAGTCCATACAAGCGTTGAAAAGTGATGGGGCAAGGACGCAACCCTTGCCTCACTCCTGTATTCACAGGAAAGAAGCCGGATACACCTGCCCCACACTTCACAGCACTCTCAGTCCCAGAATACAGACCAGTTATCAAACCAATAGTCCTTGCAGGAATCCCTCGAAGTCGCAGAAGATCCCAGAGTGACTCACGATGCACTGAGTCAAACGCCTTCTTGAGATCAACATAGGCTGCAAGCATCCCCTGTCGAAACTCACGTCGGCGTTCCACCAGGACACGAAGCGCTAGGATACGGTCCGTTGTTGACTTACCAGGGGGTGAACCCAGACTGCTGAGGTCTCTGATGCTTCACCAGATGACTGCGTATTCGTGTCAGCAATAGATGGGCAAGCACCTTGCCTGGTACGCTGAGCAGTGTAATACCGCGGTAATTGTTGCAGTCCTGACGGTCCCCCTTTCCCTTTCCAGATAGGGACGACCAGCCCCCTTTTCCAGTCAGGAGGAATGGTACCTGATTGCCACACGGCAGTCAGGACAGCATGCAACCCGTGGATCATGGCTTCACCCCCAGCTTTGAGGAGCTCCGCACTGATATTACGAACACCAGCTGCCTTTCCACCCCTCAACTTTGCTACAGCCTCTCTGACTTCGTCAAGAGAGGGTGCGCTTTCGTCAATGGGAGGATCGGCATCCACTGCCTGTAACCCAGTGGTGTGAAGCTGCTCAGTTGGAGGGTCCACCGTGAACAACTGCCCAAAGTACTCAGCCCAACGAGCCATCTGCCCATCCATGTCCGACACGAGGCGCCCATCTGCTGTTCTAATAGGACTCGCCCGAGAAGGAGACTTGGAACGGAGCTTCTTCAGGGCTCGGTAAGCGGGTCGGAGGTCATTAGCGTTCAAATGACCCTCGACATCCTCAGCGAGACTCCTGACATACCTCTCCTTGTCTCTCCCCAGGAGGGTTCTAGTCCGGCGTGACAGATCCCTGTGCTGGTCCCGGTTCCCAGCCAGCCCGGCAGCGCGACTCTCCTCGATTTTTCTCCAGTGTCTCCGTCGAGACAAAAACCACGCCTTGACCTCGGGCGCTCCCCAATACACTCCTTGGCAGCCTGTAGAGTTTCACGTTTGAAGGTATCCCACAGTTCTACAGGGTCCCGAGAGCACCGAGCACATCAAACCGATTTGAGACTGCCACCGCATACTCATGAGCACATGTCAAGTCCTTCAGTTTCTCAAGATGAAACACAGTATGGTTACCTCTTGAGATTCTTCTGGACTTGACATGAAGCTTAAGTGTAGCAACAAACAAGTCTGTGATCTGTTCCAAAGAACTCAGCACTCCGGTAACCCTTTCAGTTCTGGAGGATCCTCCAACGAGTGCTAACGAGGATGTGGTCGATCTCCTTTGCTACCCCTCCGGCATTACTATACCATGTCCAGCGGTTGCAGCTCTGGTCTCTGATACCAAGAACCTGGAATTCTCAACCTTCTGGACCCCTTTCAAAGTTCAGAAGCAGAGAACTGTTGGTGTTTTTGGTACCAGGAGCCATGGGGACCAACAACAACTCGTAGCCATCTCTCACAGTGCCAGGTAGTAGCATTGAAGTCGCCCAAGACAATGAGTGTGTCCCGAGGAGGACACTGGTCTAATACAGAGTCGAGTTTGGCGTAGAACATCTCCTTCTCTTCAGTTTTACGCATCTCGGTAGGAGCGTACACAGCAACAAGAGACATGAACCCAGAGTGTGTTTTATCCTCAACCCGCATTATACGCTCATCAACCGGAGTAACCTCAACAAATGACGGCTGCAGTTTGCTGGAGATGCCTATAGCTACTCCCCGTACACGGTTTACCATTGCTCATGGGCCCGGGCCAGTAGTAGGTGTAACCCCCACTGCTAGTCTCACCACTGCCAGGCCTCCTCGTCTCAGAGAGTCCCACTATATCCACCCTCAGCCTACTGAGCTCGCCCGATAGGAGAGGTAGTCGATGATCGTCTGAGAGGCTCAGAACGTTCCACGAGCCCACACGAAGAACCCTCCGCAGGTTGATCCCAGGAGTGATTCAACGGGCAGGCGCCGCCTCTGCACTTTGAGTAACTACCTAGTAAATCCGAGTACGGTCTTAGTCAAAACAAAATGACTAACCAGTTCGTCAAGTTCACCGTTTTGAGTATCCACATTATTAAATTTGACTAAGGGGGCAAAAAATGCACCTTTAGGGGGGCAAAAGAATGCACCTTTAGGGGTGCAGGTTTTGCACCTTTATAGGTGCAACTTTTGCACCTTTTGGAGGGATGCACTTTTGCACCCATATGGGTGCAACAAATGCATCTTTAAGGGTGAAACTTTGCACATTTAAAGATGCAAAATTATGTCCCACTTTTGCACCTTTAAAGGTGCAAAAACTGCACCCACGTTCAAAACTACAGTTCTTGCACCTTCTGGAGGAGTGCAATATTACACCCTATTGTACAAATAGGGTGCAATTATGCACCCCTCCAGAAGGTGCAAAAACTGTACCTCTGCACCTCCAGGAATGCAATTATAGTTATCTGTCCTTTATAGATCTTTAAAGGAAGAATTCCCGATATCATATTTTTTTATGGCAAGTTAGAGTAACTTGCTATCGAAAATTATAATATCATGA
>JACEEZ010010489.1:62500-70000 GCA_016584305.1 Chionoecetes opilio
ACTAATAAAATTAATAATAACAATAAAAACGCAAATCGTAAAAACATTCCGTTGCTCCCAGCCAGCTTATTGGCACCAGTGTTGCCAAAGCCATGTGGGTTTCGCTAAGCCCTCTCGCAGCGACGTTATGGCTGCGGACCCTGATCTCTCCTGTCTCCCTCGAGCACACCCAGCGGCGGGACGGGGTGCGCGGGGCCGGGCTTGGCGTGTTAGGGCGGCGTCACACTATAACAGTAACTTTTCCGTCAATTTTTTTAGTCAACTTTCAGAAAATGGACAATTTCTTGACTGCACCCCGTCACACACGCACGCACACACGCACACACGCACACACACACACACACACACACACATACACACACACACACACAGCCGTTCGTCTGCACTGCTTTCGTCGACTGTAAACAAGCATGGCTCCGACACCCAGGCAGGCCATCGCTGCTATGCACTTAATTATGTGTATTGTCATTCGTAGACGAGCCAAACTATAGCTAAAAAACGTGTATGAATGTTGACGACAACTTGCCATGTGAAGCCGATCACGTCCGTCTGACTGATGCAGACGGGAAAAGAAGACAGAACGAGAAAAAAAACCCCGCAGAAATCGTATACATTGAAGACAGAACGAGGAAAAAAAACAAGGAAATCGTAGACATTGGTGGAAAAAGTGTTAGTGTGACGGGAGCTACAGGGGAGTGTTGGCGCGGTGGGATCTGACAGTGGGGCATCGAGGGACTCTAAGGCGGCCGAGGTTATGGATCTAGGGGAGTGTTTGTGTGTATTGATGACATGTTTTTTATTGTCCACCTGTCGGGTACCTGTGCGGCCTGTTGTGAGGTGTGTTATCACGTTATATCACGCTGGCCCTCCCTGATAGGCCTATGTAATGGCAGTGTTAGGCGGTGGCGGCTACTCAAGGCCTTACTCTTTGCTTAGGACTTAGGTGGAGAGAAAGAATTAGAAGGAAAAGAAGCTGACAAGAGGAAAAAAGGAAAAGGAGGAAAATAAAAGAACTATACGTAGGGGTTATAAAAGAACCATTGTTACGTAAACGTTAAATACAATTAAAAGAGAAAAAAAAGAAAAATGTGGATGTGGGTAGTGTTAAGTAACAGAAACTACCTCGTGTAGGTCTCGCGGCCTCTTGTAGCTTCCTTATTTTCTTACGTTCTTATGTAAATTCTGAGGAGAGGCTGAGTCTTTGCCGTCCAGCCTATACCACCGAGACAATTTTTCGCTTAAGTGAAGGAGAATTACCAATATCATTATCATCATCATCATTACTACTAAATGAAGAAAAAATAAGTAATATTTTTGGCTCTCTTAAAAAAAGTCTGTCAAAAGGTTAACTAGATTTCCCTGCGCTGACAAATTGTTTCGTTGATGACTGATGACCGGTAAACACAATTAACGTGGGAATAAAACGTATTGGTAACATTGGACGGGGAATTGGAGTGCAATGGAGGTTGTTACGTCATCACACTCACTCGCTGAATCATAGGAGGTGAGACTTATATGTATCAAGAAAACCTATAGTAAGACTGCAGACTGAACTACGGTTGGCACTTTGTTATATCTTACATGCTAAGAAGAATAAGTGATATAATAAGATAGAAGATAATAAGATATATAGATAATAAGATAGAAAAAATAAATATAGATAATAAGATATAATAAGACAGAATAAGAATAAGTAGAATAAGTGATGTGTTCAAATAGATGTAAATTATGAAGCTGTAAAGAAAAGGTGGGAAAAGGTTGATGCTTGCGATGATGAATGCCTCTGTACATACAATAGCCCTTTATGCTTGGAGGTGGTGATAAACACGCCTTTATACTAGAAATATAGAGGAATATCGCATACATTGCAATTGGAATAAAAGGCAAAATAAGAAGAAAGAAAAAACCACACACGTGAGCTCAAAACTCAGCAAACAGGTGCGTGTGTGTGTGTGCGAGACCACCTGTGCGCCGGGAAAACAGAGCAGACTGTTTGAAAGAAAGAAACCCGAGAAGAATGAGAAGACAGGAAGATGGGAGGAAAGAGTGCTCAAAAGGGACGGAAAGGGACAGCTGTGCACTTTTCTGTCATAGTCAACCCTTACAGCAAATTTCCAAGGTACCCAAGACACCACGAGGCACCACAGATAAGAAAATATAGAAGTTATAACAGGCAAATTGGCTCAAACAAAATTGGCCCTCCCACTTTTTAAATTATCCAATTTTCTACTTTATAGGGACTGGCACCTTGCGGGCTTTTAGTTATTTCTTTTATTTTTGCCCTTGGTGTCCCCTATGAGATAAAAAAATTATTACCTCAAAGACCACGTTACTAATACTCAAAACATATTAATTAGAGGGATAAATGTGCTAGAAAATATGAGAAAAGAGACATACTGATCAGCTTTTAAATTGACAGAGCTATGTAGTCAACCCTTCAGCATATTATTATTGAAGCACAACACTAATTTCCTTACTGTCTAGGCCCTTATACTTGTTCCTTCCTCCTCTCCCTGCCTTGCACCTCCCTCTGCTTGACCGAGGTTTCAGAGGCCCTTGTATGCACAGGTAATTACAGGTAGTACAACGGTTGACCACGCCACCACCACCACTACAAACACCACCACCACCACTATATACCATCACCATCAACCACCATCATCATCAACACCACCACCACCACCACCACCACCACTATATACCACCACCACCACCACCACCATCACCACCATTACCATCACCACCACCGCCACCACCAACCCCATCACCACCACCACCATCACCACCACCACCACTACAACCACCACCATCATCACCACCACCACCACCACCACCACCACTACAGCAACCATCACCAACATCACCACCACCACCATCATCACCATCACGACCACCACCACCACCATCGCCACCACCACCACCACCACCACCACTATATACCACAACCACCACCACTACAACCACCACCACCACTACAACAACCACCACCACCACCATCACCACCACCACCACCACCACCACCGAAGTGCATCCGGCCTTACCCACTCAATCAATCATTGGGGGCATACGCCGGGGGGCGCGTCGCCTCGCCCACCCTACGACGCCACTCCCGAGGGTCACCACGCGCGAGCTCCCATGCAGGCTCCTTTCCCATACCAAGCAGCTCTCGACAAGAAACATCAACTTGCCCCAGCCACGAGCCTTGTGGGCGCCCCCTTGGCCTCCTCCACGCCGGATTGTCTCCTACAGATACAACCCGATGGGAAGGATCGGTTTCAGGGTAGCGTGCCACATGCCCATATAGCCGAAGTTGGCGCTGACGGACTATGCAGGTAATAGGCCTCGATTCAGTCTCACGGTGCAATCGCTGATTTGACACGTAATCATCCCAGCGATACCCCATGATTCTGCGAAGACACTTATTACCAAAGGCATTGATTCGTCTCTTCAAGTCACTATTTAGTGTCCATGTCTCACAACCATAGAGTAAGACAGGGATCACAAGCGATTTGAAGATCCGGATCTTTGTCCTCCTGCACAAGTACCGACAACGCCAAATACTCCCGCTGAGCGAGTCCACAACACCGTGGGCTATGCCAATCCGCCGTAAGACTTCTTGACGTGACCCGCCGTCATTATGGACTGCGCTACCAGGGTATGTAAAACTTTCCAAGATCTCAATGTCCTCGCCACACGCATGAACAGACTGTACTGCTTCATCTAGTAAGTCTCCAAACACCTGGACCTTGGTCTTGAGCCAGGAGACCTCAAATCCCAAAGGCTTTGCCTCCTCGTGCAGCGCCTCGAGAGCCATCACCAGGACCTCCAGCGACCCAGCAAAGATTACTGCATCATCGGCAAAAACAAGATCAGTGATCTTGGTGTTGCCAACGGATGCTCCACAATCACTTTGATCTACAACCTTGTCCAATACCCAGTCCATAGAAGCGTTGAAAAGTGATGGGGCAAGGACGCACCCTTGCCTCGCTCCTGTATTCACAGTTAAGAAGCCGGATACACCTGCCCCACACTTCACAGCACTCTCAGTCCCAGAATACAGACCAGTTATCAAACCAATAGTCCTTGCAGGAATCCCTCGAAGTCGCAGAAGATCCCAGAGTGACTCACGATGCACTGAGTCAAACGCCTTCTGAGATCAACATAGGCTGCAAGCATCCCTGTCGAAACTCACGTCGGCGTTCCACCAGGACACGAAGCGCTAGGATACGGTCCGTTGTTGACTTACCAGGCGTGAACCCAGACTGCTGAGGTCTCTGATGCTTCACCAGATGGCTGCGAATCCGTGTCAGCAATAGATGGGCAAGCACCTTGCCTGGTACGCTGAGCAGTGTAATACCGCGGTAATTGTTGCAGTCATGACGGTCCCCTTTCCCTTTCCAGATAGGGACCGACCAGCCCCCTTTCCAGTCAGGAGGAATGGTACCTGATTGCCACACGGCAGTCAGGACAGCATGCAACCCGTGGATCATGGCCTCACCTCCAGCTTTGAGGAGCTCCGCACTGATATTACAAACACCAGCTGCCTTTCCACCCCTCAACTTTGCTACAGCCTCTCTGACTTCGTCAAGAGAGGGTGCGCTTTCGTCAATGGGAGGATCGGCATCCACTGCCTGTAACCCAGTGGTGTGAAGCTGCTCAGTTGGAGGGTCCACCGTGAACAACTGCCCAAAGTACTCAGCCCAAAGAGCCATCTGCCCATCCATGTCCGACACGAGGCGCCCATCTGCTGTTCGAATAGCACTCGCCCGAGAAGGAGACTTGGAACGGAGCTTCTTCAGGGCTCGGTAGGCGGGTCGGAGGTCATTAGCGTTCAAATGACCCTCGACATCCTCAGCGAGACTCCTGACATACCTCTCCTTGTCTCTCCCCAGGAGGGTTCTAGTCCGGCGTGACAGAGCCCTGTGCTGGTCCCGGTTCCCAGCCAGCCTGGCAGCGCGACTCTCCTCGATTTTCTCCAGCGTCTCCGTCGAGACAAAACCACGCCTTGACCTCGGGCGCTCCCCAATACACTCCTTGGCAGCCTGTAGAGTTTCATGTTTGAAGGTATCCCACAGTTCTACAGGGTCCCCGAGAGCACCGAGCACATCAAACCGATTTGAGACTGCCACCGCATACTCATGAGCACATGTCCAGTCCTTCAGTTTCTCAAGATGAAACACAGTATGGTTACCTCTTGAGATTCTTCTGGACTTGACATGAAGCTTGAGTGTAGCAACAACAAGTCTGTGATCTGTTCCAAAGAACTCAGCACTCCGGTAAACCCTGCAGTTCTGGAGGATCCTCCAACGAGTGGTAACGAGGATGTGGTCGATCTCCTTTGCTACCCCTCCGGCATTACTATACCATGTCCAGCGGTGTAGCTCTGGTCTCTGATACCAAAAACCTGCAATTCTCAACCTTCTGGACCTTGCAAAGTTCAGAAGCAGAGAACTGTTGGTGTTTCTGGTACCGGAGCCATGGGGACCAACACATAACTCGTAGCCATCTCTCACAGTGCCAGTAGTAGCATTGAGGTCGCCCAAGACAATGAGTGTGTCCCGAGGAGGACACTGGTCTAATACAGAGTCGAGTTTGGCGTAGAACATCTCCTTCTCTTCAGTTTTACGCATCTCGGTAGGAGCGTACACAGCAACAAGAGACATGAAACCCAGAGTGTGTTTCATCCTCACCCGCATTATACGCTCATCAACCGGAGTAACCTCAATAACTGACGGCTGCAGTTTGCTTGAGATACCTATAGCTACTCCCCGTACACGGTGACCATTGCTCATGCCGGACCAGTAGTAGGTGTAACCCCCACTGCTAGTCTCACCACTGCCAGGCCTCCTCGTCTCAGAGAGTCCCACTATATCCACCCTCAGCCTACTGAGCTCGCCCGATAGGAGAGGTAGTCGATGATCGTCTGAGAGGCTCAGAACGTTCCACGAGCCCACACGAAGAACCCTCCGCAGGTTGATCCCAGGAGTGATTCGACGGGCAGGCGCCGCCTCTGCACTGCCCCGGCCACCCCCATAAGAAAAAGTTGGGCTAGGGGGCCCTACCACTTGATTTAGAGTGCGGGATTCCCGAGGGCTTTGCCCCGCACTCGTCATAGGCAGACCACTCCCCTGCATCGGCATAGGAGGGGTCTGCATGGTCGGGCCCCCCGGCCGACCTTACCCACTGCCTCTGTGTTTTGTTTTGCTGTAAAAATGATGAAAAAAGAGATGAGAAAAAGTTGGCAGATTTCCATAAGCACTTCCCTTGCTCTCTTTCTTTCAAACTTTTCTGCATTAATTCAATACATAAGTTTGTTTGTTTTTCTGTCATTTTCTTGTCTTCCTAAATCGGTCTATTTCATTCCCTCGATTATTCTCCTTATTCATCCTCCACTTATTTGTTTCATGTTCTTTTTTCTGCCTCTTTCTCCTTCATCTTCGTTTTCCTCGCCCTCTTCCTTTTTCTTCTTCTTCTTCTTCTTCTTCTTCTCTTCCTGCTGCTGACCTTCCTATTCCTTCCTCCTCCTCCTTCTCTAATAAATATTGCGAAATAGCATCTCGGTAAACACAGCTTTAATATGTAAAAATGTGAAAATGTTGATCTCTATCGCATCTACTCCAAAGGGAAGGACGCAAAGGAGGAGAGAAGAGGGAGAGGAAGGCAGAGAGGGATGGAGAAAGATAATTAATAGTTAGAGAAGGAAGGAAGGAAGGAGGGAAGAAAGAAATGAAAGAACGGAGAAGTGTAGCAAGCGAGGGCCGGATGGAGAGAGGGCAGCGGCACTTAGCTTGCCTCGCCCCAGTCTATTTATAAGGGTATATATATATTGTCGACATTAAGAAGTTAGCAGAGGCAACTAACTTCCTTCTTACATTACGAGGCCCGAGTGTCTAATTCTGATTCACATATAGGCCGTCAGAGCCCCGCCAAGGACCCCCCCCCCATTCCCTGCCCCGCCCCCCAGGCGCGGCCCCGCACCAGCCGCCGGAACAAAAGAGCATCGGGGGAGCGCTCGACACACAACCCGTGACTGCATTCAAACTTTGCTTATAACGCACAATTAATGAAAGTCTACACAACATTCCTGGATATGTATTTCATTCTGCTCCCAGAAAACGTGACGGAAATGCGAAGGTGGGCGCCACAATCACTGTCGAGTTCACAGAAAATTAAAACATTCAACTTTTGATTAAACCCTCGTAGGAAAAAATATAATAAAAGCCCAAAAGAAAATTCCTGGTCATTTATTTTCTTTTACTTAATAGAAATTGGATCTGAAAGACGAAGATATCTTTCAGGAGCCTTAATGAGTTCGGCGATATTTGGTTCCCCGCCTCAGAAACCCCCCAGATACAAAAAAATAACAGCTTCAACTTCCTCCGTCTGACTCACTGGTTGGAAAGTGTGGGAAGTGGGGAGGGGAGGAGGGGAGGAGGGGCGTGTGGTGGTAGTAGTGGTGGTAGTGGTGGTGAAGGTGGATGAGGATTGTGGAGGTGGATG
>JACEEZ010010489.1:77500-92974 GCA_016584305.1 Chionoecetes opilio
AAAAGTCTAATCTTTGCCAAGTATATAAAGATCCTATTTACTATATATTTATTACTTTACACGAGGACTAACCTTCTTGTGGCAAACAGTAATGATTCAAACGGCAAATTTAACCCATACACAACAAGGCCTCACCCAATACACAAAGTTTCCAAACACTTGTGAAATAAAGAAAGACCCTATTTACTACATACTGAAAAATTTACACGAGGACTAAATTATCGTGGCAAACAGTAATGTTTCAAACGTTATATATTAACCCATACACAACATGGCCTCACATATCCTAATACACAACATGGCCTCACATATCCTCTGTCTGTCTGTCTGTCTCTGTCTCTTCCTGTCTGTCTGTCTGTCTGTGTCTGCGTCTGCGTCTGTATGTCTCCCTCTACTCTGATGTTACTCTGAAAAGAATACAAGCTTCCATTGGGTTCAGGTGCGTTGTGCGTGTTAACAGGTGTAAAGAAGTGGCTGTTCTTTACCGTCTTACCTTCGCTGATGAAGTTATTTGTCTTGCTTCGCCCCCTTCAACCCCTCCTCCTTAAGCTCAACCCCTCCTCCCCTTGTCAACCCCTCCCCCCCCTGTCAACACCCCTCAAGCTCGATATATTGCGTAGCAGGATGGCTTGCGTTACTCCCCGGCCCTGATGTCTTCATAATCCCGCAATAAACATTCCCGTTCCCCGCCAGCAAATGTCTCAATACAAGTCAGGCAAACATAATGATGTCACGAATCACGCTGAGGCCGCCATCGCATGTTCATTGTCAATCATCGTCCACCAAGCGTAATGCCTTCCTTGTCTGAGGTGATGCATGTCCGGCACGGACGTATGCTATGCTATGTTATGCTGATGTTACTGTTATGTGATGCTGATGCATCTCTGATGCAGCTCTGTTATGCTGATGTGCCCGCGTGATGGTTTCTGTGTACTCGGTTAAAAATGTCATACACGTTATTGTTACCATGTTAAACAAACGTTATCTAATAACTCGCACTCTTACTCCATACTTGTTACCTATATTAAAACGTTAACTCCTAACCCTGTTACTCATGTTACAACGTTACTTCTATCATAACTCACTGTTAACTCGTTAAACGTTACTCTAAACCCACGGTCACTGTTACTCATGTTAAAACCTCAGACAAATCTCTCTCTCTCTCTCTCTCTCCTCTTGTTCCTCTCTCGCTCTCCCTCTCTCTCCGGTCTCCCTCCTCCCTCCCCTCCGGCTCGATCTCCTCTCTCTCTCCCCTCCCTCGACCTCATCCTCTCCATCTCTCTCCCTCTCTCCTCTCTCCCCGCCCTCATCATTGTCCCTCTCACCTCACTCTCCAATCTCTCCTCTCCTCGCTCTCCTCGCCTCTTCCCCTCTCAACTCTCTCACTCGTCAACCCTCGTCTTCCGTCTCTCTTCTCTCTTCAACCCTGTTCTCTCTTCCTCCTCACCTCGACATCTCTCCCCTCTCTCTCTCTCCAACGATCTTCGTCCCCTCTCACTCTATCTCTCCCCTCTCCTCCCTCTCATCTCTCGCTCGTCTCTCTCTGAATATCGGTCTGAGTCTCTCGTCTCTCTCCTCTCCTCTCTCTCTTCTCTTCCTCGCATCTCCCCCTCAACTCCCTCTCTCGCTCTCCTCTCTCTCTCTCGTCCTCTCCTCGACTCCACTCCCTCTTCTATCTCTCCTCTCTCTCTCCCTCCCCTCCTCTCCTCGGCTCTCAGACTCTCTCAGGCTCTGCCTCCGGGGCATCAGGTCTCTCGAGAATCTCCTCGCACTGGCCTCAACAACTCTCACATATGTCCACTCCGCTCAGCATGCTTCTCAAAGCATCACTCGCCTGGACAACAACCAACTTAATTCTCGTCAGTCTCTCTTCTCATACTCTCTCCCTCCGTCATCCTCTCCCTCTCCTTTAACCTTCTCCATATTCTCCGTCTCCTCCCCCGTCTCTCACTCTCCCCTCGTCTCAGATCCCTCTGCAACTCTCATCTCTCTCTCTCTCACCTCATCGCTCGTCTCTCTCCTCTCCCTCTCTCTCCTCCTTCTATAATATAATATATATATATATATAGTGTGTGTGTGCTTTACTTCCTATCGTGTCCATCGTCATTCAAACATACGTGATACCACTGCTTTTTTTATCTTCCACTACGGTTGTTCTGGAAACTGCAAGTTATTACCTGCCAGAAGCCCACCTGTTTTGATTAATACACGCGCTCCATATCATTCATGCATCCTCACATCTTTCGCATTTATAATTATTCGGAACTCAGTCCGATGATACCTGCTGATTAAAACCGCAAGCCATTCTGCCTGTCCAGGCAGCCGAACTGACGACCGACCATCGACGGGGGGGGGTATTTATGATTTATGATACGTAGATGATCGGACCGTATATGATTTTATGAATGGATATGATCGACTCGTATAATTTATATGATTTACCTGTCGTCTGAATCACTACCCGTCTCATACGCGTGTGAGTGGCGGTGCGGATCTTACCTTGCTAATCACCTTGCAGCACCTTTTCCTGACACCTGCTTAGTAGTAGACCAATCCCTACCAAATGATATAAAACACCCTCAGACCCCCCTCCAGCCGACCCACTATACCCCCTCAGCCCCCACTTCCCCACACCCCAGCTCAGACCACCCCAAGACCACCATCCCTCAACACCCCCCACCATATGAGCTGCTTGCAACCAGTCACACAACCCTTAAACATACGCCTCCCCCCCCCCCCAGTTACAAACACCCCCTCAACCACCCCCATTTCCGTTCCCATTTTTCCCCCCACCAACCCCCTCCACATCAACACGAACCACAACGCCCCCCCATATGAACTGCTAAATATTAAAACACCCTCAAACGAAACCCATTCCCCCATCACCCCCTCCCGCCCCCGCCAAAACCCACGTCCCCCCTGCCCCCCCATCAACACCCAGGTCCTCAATCTTTCTCACCTGGTCCTTAGTCGTTCAGACGCCAGGTGAGAGTCAAGGAGGCGGAGAGGTAGGTGCTAACGCCTCGCAATTAGCCTCGCGTCGGCTGGCCCCTAACACCTTTCAAGGTTAATTGGGTCCTTGTTTGACCCTGAGGTGCGTCCAGTGGGTGGTGGGCTGAGGGGAGGCTGGGTGTGGTGGACGAGTGGTGTGTAATGTGGTGAGTTATGGTGAGTGGTGTGAGGGTGTAGGTGCAGATTACTACTCAAAGGGTCTGAGTGGTAGTGACAGCTGCAAAAAATGATACAGGCTTAGCACATGTAGCACGGGAAAACCTGCTAGCAGAGCAAGACCTTCATAGGCAAAAACTGGTTCCGGTACTAATACTGTGTATTTCGGGAAGGTGAGAAAAAAAGAATGCATATGCTGATCGTGGGAAAAATGGTGCTGGGTTTGAGGGTTGAACGGTAGTTTGTGTGTTGTCTGAAATCAAATCCGGTGTTTCACCTTTGTACGCGAAAGAAAAATACACACACACAACCAAAAAACAACACCACACGTCCAACGTGCCTATGAACCTTAAACGTTGTCCTGAACTGGAAAATTAAATAATGCCCCACGCAGACTGTTTCCTTAGACTTACTCCTAAGTTCTGCGTCCACATAAACATCACCAGGCAAAGTGGGCGACCCCAATATATCCCATGACCAGAACATTGCAGTGGTGACGCAGCGGTCGGGGGTGTGACGTTGTTGGCAGCTGGTCGTGCCCTAAATGGGTCCTTTCCTTTCCTTTTTTTCCCTTCTATATCTTTTTTATACATCCCAAGGACTGGCCAAGGAGCAAAAAAAAATAATAAAATAAAGGCACAATAAAATCTACAATCTCTTTACGTCGTGTTTACTAGCGACTGACATATGCGGGTGTTTTGTTTTACGTTCTTTTTTATTTTTTGCCCTTGGGCCAGATCCTTTGAGATGTAAATAATTAATAATTGTAATAATAATAATAATAAACAATGCACCCAGGCGTCCACCAACGACAAGCGATGATTAACTTCCCCCAGTGCCACAAAAGTGTCACGACCCACTAAAAATAAAATACACTCTACCAACCCAGGCACTCTTCATGAAATGTGTTCGTGGTGTGTGTGAGGTGGTGTGTGTGTGTATTTAACCCGTAAATATTCCGTTTTCCTTTTTCTGCCCCATATTTCACGCTTTTCAACAAATGTGATTCCAAGTCAATAGTATTTTACGCAATATATGGGGAAAGGATACCACACGACATCAACCCACACACACAACAACACACACACTACACACACACACACACAAAGAAAAAACAACGACACATACACACACAACACACGGCACACGAAACAGTTAACCGTGATTACCGCCAACGATGGTCAAGTGGATAGCGCTGGCCTGCCATTCTGTGGTAGTGCGGTTTCGAATCCTCACTGCTTCGCCGTGGATTTTTCATTGACATGTTCGGTGCGGTTACTGTTCCCCTTTGAGCAGGGAATGGTGTGTGTGGTGTGTGAGGTCACGCATTGCCCAAAGTCGGTAATAATGAGCTCCAACTCACACCGGGAGGGTTTTTTCCACACTACCCATAAACAACTTATGCCCTTCACTCTGAGATAAAGAAACCACGACCTTTGTTATGCCATGGGCCCCAAAAAAAAAAAAAAAAAAAAAACGTACACTCAGCTTTATTATTTGTTCTTCTCATTCTTTAACTCCACTCGATTACACGCAGGACGCAGGGGGGGACGTATTTTGTATCCTTTTGTTCAGGTACTGCCTCTATGGGGGCGGCATGGGTCAGCCAGCCCCCCCCAGTGACCTCCAACTCATGGGCGCCACCCAAAGTTATGAAACAAAACTCCGGCGTTGTGGGAAAGTGAAAACCGTAAGGGCTAAGGAGGAAAGACAGGAAAAACCGGAGGCGAGAAATGAACCAGTTATTTAAGTGTGTTTTGTGGTGTGTGAGAGAGAGCGGAGAGAGATAGAGAAGCGGAGAGAGAGAGATAAGAGAGAGAAGAGAGAGAGAGAGAGAGAGAGAGAGAGGAGAGAGAGAGAGAGGAGGAAAGAGGAGAGAGAGAGAGAGAGAGAGAAAAAAAAAATTAACAACAACTTTGCAACGGATTTAGACAACACACATATACACATTATAATATCACCCCTTAAAAAAAATCCGGGTGAGTACACAATCACTAAAATAAAAAATTGATACACGTAACATTGTAAACTTTCAACACTAACCCATAACCACAAACACGAACCAAATCAACTCAAATCAACAAACACACACTATATAATACACTATAATTATCAACATGCTTATTTTAACTAACAATAAGTAAAATTAACCTTACCCCTACGGGACGTGAAATCTTATTCTTCTTAATCCGTTTCTCCTTATCTTTTCCTTCCCATAGGACCATACACTTCTAATTTTTACAATCCTATAACTATTCCCCTTCTACTCTACTATTCCCCTATACAAACATATCTCCAGGCTTTATCTTATAATCTTTATCTTCTCTTCTTCCCTCTATATATAAAACATTCCAAATCTTATCTTTCTTTTTCTTCCCTCCCATCTTCAGTATCTTTAGTATCTTTTTTATTCTCTTCTCCCTCTATACCCATTCATATAGACACCTTATATAATGTACCTAATATATACCTCTTTCTTTTGTTTTTTTAAAGTAGCCTAATATATACTCTTTCCTTCCCCTATATATAATCGAAACGCAAGACGCGAGTACTCGAAGGTAAGTAAACCCCCAAAATGGTGTGATTGTTCAGAGGGCGCGGGTGTGGTGAGGGCGCGGGGTGAACAACGAGTGGTTGTTGGATGGGTGGTTTAGTGGGTGTTTGGTTGGTGGTTGGTGGTGGTAATGGTGTTGGTGGGTGTGTTGGTGGTGGTTAGTGGTGGTGGTGGGTGGTGGTAGGTAGTGATGGTGGTGGTAGTGTGGTGGTGGTGGTGGTGGTGTGGTGGGGGTGGTAGTGAGGGTTTGGTGGTAGTGGGGGTGGGGTTGTGTGGTGGGGGGGTGGTATATGGTAGTGGTAGTGGTGTAGTGGTAGGGGTAGTGGTGGGGGGGTATGGTGGTGTGGTATGTGGGGTGGTGGTGGGGGTAATGGTGGTGGTGGGGGGTGGTGTGGTGGTAATGGTGGTGGTGGTAATGGTGGGGGGTGGTGGGGGTGGTATAGTGGTGGTGTGGTGGTAGTGTAGTGGTGGTGGGGGTAGTGGTAAGGTGGTAGTAGTTGTGGTAGTGGGGGTGGCGGGGGTGGGGGTGGTGGGATTTTGTGAGAGTGTGGGGGGTGTGGGGAGGGGGGGTGAGAGAGGGGGAGGGTGATAAAAGGGGCGAGGGAGAGGAAAGTTGGCGGGGAACACACACACCACGTAAGGTACTCCGTATGAAAGGGGTAGCACGCTGGGTTCACAACCGAGAAGTCCCGGGTTCGTCCCCGGGGGGAGCGGAAACATTTGGGTTTTTCCCCCCCCCCTTCCCCCCTTAAAACCCGGGACCCCCCCCCCCCCCCTTTTTTTTTTTTAAAAGTTGAATGGGAACGGGTTACGGGGGTTGCCCCCTTTTCCTGATGTCCCCCAAACAAACCAAAAAAAAAATGTTGTTTAAGCCCCGTTTTTTTTTTTTGCCTTTCCAAAGGGGTTCATTTTCACCCCACCCACACCACCCACCCTCCTTTTCCTCTCTTTTCCTTTTTTTTCCCCCCCCTTTGGTTCTTTCTTCCCCGGTCTTTCTCCCCCCCCCCTTTAACTCTCCTCTCTCTCTCTCCCTCTTCTTCTTTTTTCTCTTTCTCTCCTCTCTCCTCCCCCCTCTCTCTCTTCTCTCTCTCTCTCTTCTCATTTCCTCTCCTCTCCTCTCTCTCCTCCTCGTCTCTCTCTCTCTCTCTCTCTCTCCCCCTCCTCTCTCTCCCCCTCTCCCCTCTCCCCCTCTCTCTCTCTCTCTCTCCTCTTTTCTTCTCTCTCTCTCTCTTCTCTCTCTCTCTCTCTCTCTCTTTTCCCTCTCTCTCTCTCCTCTCTCTCCTCTCTCTCTCTCTCTCTCTCTCTCTCTCTCCTCTCTCCTCTCTCTCTCTCTCTCCCCTCTCCTCCCTCTCTCTTCCTCTCTCCCCCCCTCCTCTCTCTCTCGCCGTCTCTCTCTCTCTCTCTCTCTCTCCTCTCTCTCTTCTCCTCTCTCTCTCTCTCTCTCTCTCTCTCTTCTCTCTCTCTCCTCTCCTCCCCTCTCTCCTCCCCCTCTCTCTCTCTCCTCCCTCTCTCTCTCTCTTCTCCTCCTCTCCTTCCTCCTCTTCTCTCTCTCTCTCTCTCTCTCCCTCTCCTCCTCCTCTTCTCTCTCTTCTCTCCTCTCCTCTCTCTCTCCTCTCCCCCCCCTCTCTCCCCTTTTCTCTCTCTCTCTCCTCTCTCTCTCTCTCTTCTCTCTCTCTTTTCTTTTTTCCCTTTTTCTTCTCTTATTCGTCTCATATTCTCTCTTATTCTGTCTCAATTCTCTCTTATTCTGTCTCATTTCTCTCTTACTCCTCATATTCTCTCTTATTCTGTCTCATTTTTTTTTATTTTTCTCTCTCTCTCTCTCTCTTTCTTCTCTCTCTGTCCTTTTTCCCCCTTTCTTTTCTTCTCTCCCCCTCTCTCTCTCTCTCTCTCTCTCTCCTCTCCTCCCTTCTCTCTCTCCTCTCTCGTCTCTCTCTCCCCCTCTCTCTGCCCTCTTCTCCTCTCTCTCTCTCCTCTCTCTCTCTCTTTTCTCCTCTCTCTCTCTCTCTCTCTACCCCCCCTCCCCTTCTCTCTCTCTCTTTTCTCTCTCGTCAGTTGGACTTAATTTTCTTTCTTTTTTTTTTTCATCTTTCAAATTTCTTTGTCATGATTACTGTTTGATTCTTTTTTTTTTTTTTTCTTTACTAGGCTCCCCATGCAGTGCCCACGCCCTTTTTTTTAAAATAAAAGGTTTTTTTTTTTCCCTTTTCCAGTACCTCTCTTCTAGCTTTCCTTTTTTTCCCCCAACACAAATGCTTTTAGAAAAAAAAATCAAAAATTTTCTAAACCTTTGTCCAACCACAAAACAGGAAGAGAGACGAGGGTTTGGAATGTCCTCTAGGTTTTTCCCGGGATTAGTTTTACTTTTTTTTTTTTTCTATTTTATATCAAAGGCGCTATTTATTTTTTCATCTACTCATATTTCCCCTTTTAAACCCCCTTTAGCCCAGATCTTTCCCCTTTTCTACTAAAATTGTCTGTTGGGGGCTATAAGACTTTCAAAAATTTTTTAAAATTCCAAAATTTTTTGTCCCAAAAAAGGGGGACTAAAAAGGTCATGTTTTTATAAAAACTTGCTTAAAATTTTACTAAAAAATTTTCCTTTTTGGTACCCCAAAATTTCAAAGGAAAATTTCGTTATTGGGGACCAATGTTAAATGTTTTCCCATAAATTTCACGCTAAATTTTTTTGTTTTTTTAACAGGGGGGGCTCATCACCTTTTCCATGGGGAATAATTTTTTGATTGAGTAAGGACTTTTTTTTTACTTTTATTTTCAAAAAAATTAAAATTTTAAAACCCTTTTCTTTTGCATACAATATAGTACCTTAAAAACTCATTAGTTATACACGCATGACAATACGAAATAGATACCGGAAGACACAGTTCGAAGAAAACATTGAGAATTATTAAAAAAATTTTGGGGGTGTATGTTTCCCCCGTAAAATTTTTTATGAATTCGTTTCTACGCAAATTCCAACGTAATTAAAGTTCCCTAAAATTTCCTTTTTTTCCCTGGTGGGTGTGTGTGTGTGTTTTGTGGTGTGTGTGTGTGTTTGGTGTGTGTGGGTGTGTGTGTGTTTTGTTGTTGTGTGTGTGTGTGTGGGATGTGTGCCTTGTGTTGGTGGTGTTTTGTGGGGTATGGTTTTTGTGTGTGTGTTTGTGGGGTTTTGTGTTTTTGTGTGTGGGTGTGCTTTTTTGTGTGTGTGGTGTGGGGTTTTGTTGCCTTGTGTGTGTGTGGTGTGTGTGTTGTGTGGGTGTGTGGGTGTGTGTAGGGGGTGCCCCGTGTGGGGTGTGTGGTTTTTGTGTATGTTTTTTTGTGTGTGTGTGGGGTATGTGGGCCCGTGGGGGTGTGTGTGTGTGCTTGGGGTGTATTTTTTGTGTGTGTTTTGTTTGTTTGTTTGTGTGTGGCCCTTTTGTGTGTGTGTTTTGTGAAATGTGTGAGTGTGTGTGTCTGTGTGTTTGTGTGTGTGTTTGTGGTGTGTGCTGTGTGTGTGTGTGTGTGTGGGGTGTGTGTGTGTGTGTGTGTGTGGTGTGTGTTTGTGTTTTGTGTGTGGTGTGTGTGGGGTGTGTGTGTGTGTGTGTGTGTGTGTGTGTGTGTGTGTGTGTTTACGTCACAATCTAATTGGCCACCACGCTTATCTCACATGAAATGTAATTGTGTTTGACTATTTCATGATATTTCGTCAATCACTATAGTTCACAAGTGTCCGTCTGTCTGTCTGTCCGTCCGTACAGAAAAGGTTCCATCTGTACAGACGGACATTTGGTGAATTATAGTAAGATATAATCACTATTACTACTATCATTAACCCCTTCACGCCCAGATCTTTCCTTTGCTATAAAAAATAATCTGTTGTCGAGCCATTAAATTACGAAAACTAACTGAATATACCAGGTTAGTTAGTGGACAAGGATACTAAACAGGGCATATCTATGAATTTTTTTTCCTGGAGATGATCAGTTGTGTGAAATATTATGTTCCGGAAGAAAAAATATACTTACTAACTCCCCGGTTCTTGGGTGCCACGTTTTTCTCTCTTGTCTCTCTCTCTCTCCCCTCATCTTTCATGATCTCTCTCGTACTCTCTCTCTCAATCTCTCTCTCTCCCTCTCTCTCTCTCTCTCTCTCTCTCTTTTCTGTCTGTCTGTCTGTCGTGCTGTCTGTCCTGTCTGCCTGTCTGTCTGTCTGTCTGTCTGTCTGTCTGTCTGTCTGTTGTCTGTCTGTCTGTTGGTCTGTCTGTCTGTCCTGTCTGTCTGTCTGTCGTCCTGTCGTGCTGTGTTGTCTCTCAGGTGTAATGAGAGGAATTATTAGTACCTGGTAGCAAAAAGAGAAAGAGAAGGGACACAGGACAAATAGAGAGAGAGAGAGAGAGAGAGAGAGAGAGAAGAGAGAGAGAGAGAGAGAGAAATGAGAGAGAGAGAGAAAAATCTTTACCTCACACCAGTACTCATAATCGCCATGTAAAGACTGACCCACCACACATATACCACAAGCACAGGTAGACAATAGAACATTTATAGTTATTACATTACCTCACCTCAGCGGGGCAGCCACCACCCGTGAACATCAGACGCCTCTCCCACACAAAGGCACGACACTGTAATGAAAGAAAACGTTGGACTAAGCCGGGGCGGAACAAGGGGCGACTGAGGTGAATCTTCGTACCTCGCATTAAAGTAAATATGGCCAACATTCATTTCCAGAGTTCCCTCCTTTGTTGTTTGAATTATGCCTAATTAAATATGTCGCAGGTTTAATGAGGGAATGGGACCCTTGGGAGGCGAAGGGAGACCAGAGAAGGAATGAGGTAGGGGAAGGAAGGAAGGAAGGAAGAAAGGAACGCAGGTGGGGAGGAAGGGCTTTACATAATTGAATCTGTTGCTTTTATTGTCCAACTCAGCTTCCGTCTCCTCCGTGGGATTTTCTTGTTTTTCTTGGTGCTGTTTTAACGTTTCCTGTGTGTGTGTGTGTGTGTGTGTGTGTGTGTGTGGGTGGGTGGGTGGTGGGTGGGTGGGTGGGGGGGTGGGTGTGTGTGTGTAAATTAAAGTTAAAAAATAATACATGTGCGTAATACCCATCCCACCTGCATGGAAATAGCACACAGCGCAGTGTGACAAGCGGGTTTGTGCCAATGGTGGGCGGGGCTTCAACCAGACTGGGACCTCACTTTGCGGTGACGCGCGTGGCTGGCAGGGCCTCGCCTCCCATACTAACTCTATGTTTTTTTTGTGTTTTTTTTTATACGTTGAAGCTTATAGCGCCAATAGGCTATTTATTATATCAGTCTGGAGGGACGTGATGGTTGGCCCTCCGCCCGATGGTTGGCGCAGGCTGGATTTTTTATTGTGACACCTGTGATGTTATAGGTGAAGGTCCGTTAAGGCTGGTCTTCCTGTCGCTATCTAATGCATACCAAAGGCCGCCTCACACCCCGCAATGCATACCAAAGGCCGCCTCACACCCCGCAATGCATACCAAAGGCCGCCTCACACCCCGCAATGCATACCAAAGGCCGCCTCACACCCCGCAATGCATACCAAAGGCCGCCTCACACCCCGGAATGCATACCAAAGGTCGCCTCACACCCCGCAATGCATACCAAAGGCCGCCTCACACCCCGCAATGCATACCAAAGGCCGCCTCACACCCCGCAATGCATACCAAAGGCCGCCTCACACCCCGCCCCTTCGCTATAACCATGAAGAATATGAGTACAGGCTTGCGCGGATGATCTTTACGCCAGAATCCGTTCATCGAGATTTACCGCGCAGATTTAAAGTTGCTTCCCAAGCTATAAAAAAATGCAGAAGGCATAAATCGTATGTCTGACAGCAACGTACATCATCTTGCACACTCACCGGTGTGTGGGAGGGAGTTTTTCCCTCCCTCTCCTCCCTCCATAGGCGGTTGACAGTTTGCATGATTTTGAACTTATAGCCTGCAGCGTTCCCCTACATCCCGTGTTTTTGCCTGTTTTTGCTGGATTACATAATGGGTGGAAAACATACGGATGGCACAACGATTCAAGCAATCATTGATCTTTACAAGGCTGGGATCAATAATAAGGAAATTTGCAAGCTTAAAGGACTAAAGCTTAGAACAGTGCAAAATTTGATCCGCCGATTTAAGGCTGGCGGAGAGGTGAATCTCCCGCTCCCAAAAAAATAACCTGGGAAACAAAAAAAAACGTGTAACAGAACCAAGAGCGTGTTAAGGCGACAGCTTGATGCCAATCCTAGCCTTACAGCCAGAGAACTGAAAGAGGAAAATCATACTCTTCTTGGTAATGTGTCGCTTCGTACTGTACAGGAAACTTTGAAACGTGACCTTGGCTACAGGTGTTACCGGGCGCGGAATAAGCCACTGATAAATGACCGCCAAAGGAAGAAAAGGCTTCACTTTGCAAAGAAATACAGAGATTGGCCTCTCGACAAGTGGCGGGCTGTGCTGTGGAGTGACGAAAGCACATTTTGTGTGAGTGGAGGAGGACCAGCAGAAGTGTACCGTCGCCCCAGCTCAGACCCCACCAAGCCTCGCTACACACGAAAGACCACAAAACACCCTCCCAGTTTAATGGTGTGGGGTTGCTTTACTTTTCATGGTATTGGAACTTAGTTATTTTCCCAAGAACACAACTGTTAACAAGTGGTGCATTTTGATCTTTTAAATGACCACCTGGAGCCTGCTTTGAAAAGACACAGGCCCCAGATTTTCCAACAGGATGGAGCATCCTGCCACACAGCTCTAGATGTGATACAGTGGCTTGATGACTGCAAGACTGGGAGAATAGATGACTGGCCAGGTAATTCTCCCGATATATCACCCATAGAAAATCTTTGGGCCATCATTAAAGGCAAACTCCGCTCACGTGACACCTCTACACTCCCCAAGCTTGAAATGGAGCTCCGAAAGTGTTGGGAAGAATTTAAGCCTGAGTTCCTTCAAAATCTTGCTGACAGTGTACCACGTCGCCTTCAAAGGGTCATCAAGAGGAAGGGCTACGCAACGAAATACTAACTACAATTGTAAGTGTTGATATTCTACATTATTTTGTTATAAACATGGTGCTCGCTGGTTATATTATAACATGGTTAGATTGTAACGAATTTTGTATAATATTCCACAAGTTTTTGACAATTTTAAGCAGACTGATTGAATATGATTTTTCCAATTAAAGTTTTCATCTATGATAACCCCCAAAAATGTTGTACATGCAACCCTCTTAAGTTCACACCCATCCATATATACTGGACCCATGTTGTATACTACAGATCGATTTTGAAAGGAGTAGGGAGGAGAGAGGAGAAAGGAGAGAAGCTAGTAAGAGAGGAGTAAGTAAGGGAGAGAAGTGGGCTAGTAGAGGGAGTAGGGAGAGAGGAGGAAGGAGGGAAGCTAGTAAGAGAGGAGTAAGAAAGGGAGAAGTGGACTAGTCGAGGGAGTAGGAAGAGAAGAGAGAAACTGGGATAGGGGGAAAAGTAACAAAGAGGGAGAAAATAGAGGTAACAATTACATAAGGAAGGTTGGTTGGGAGGAAGGAAATGAGGAAGGGAGAGAAGAGAGAAGCTACGAAGACACCGAAGGCTGGGTGAAGGGAGAAAAGTAATATAGAGGGAGAAAACAAAATGGAAAATTAGTACTACATAGGCGAAATAGGCCTAGGAGGAAAAGTGAGGGAAATAATACCATGCAGTGAGGACATATTACCTCTCCCTTTCCCCTCTCCCTCAATAAACATGCTGCAGAAACTAGAAACAAAGAAACAAGTAAAAGAAAACTAAGGGGAAAACTACATAAGGCAAAATGGGCAAAGCAGGAAAACTGAGGGAAATGAAACTATATACCAGTAAAGAAAGGTTAGCTCTCCCTCTCCCCTCCTTTCCCCTCTCCCTCAATAAACATGCTGCAGAAACAAGAAACAAAGAAACAGGTAAAAGAAAACTAAGGGGAAAACTACATAAGGAGAAATAGTTATAGGAGGAAAACTGAGGGAAATAAAACCATCCAGTGAGGACAGATTCTCTCTCTCTCTCTCTCTCTCTCTCTCTCTCTCTCTCTCTCTCTCTCTCTCTCTCTCTCTCTCCTCTCTCTCTCTCTCTCTCTCTCTCTCTCTCTCTCTCTCTCTCTCTCCTCTCTCTCCTCTCTGCCTCTTCCTCTCTCTCTCTCTCTCTCTCTCCATCTCTCTCTCTCTCTCTCTCCTCCTCTCTCTCTCTCTCCTCTCTCTCTCTCTCTCTCCTCTATCTCTCTCTCTCTCTCTCCTCTCTCTCTCTCCTCTCTCCTCTCTCTCTCTCTCTTCTCTCTCCTCTCCTCTCTCTCTCTCTCTCTCTCTCTCTCTCTCTCTCTCTCTCTCTCTCTCTCTCTCTCTCTCTCTCTCTCTCTCTCTCTCTCTCTCTCTCTCTCTCTCTCTCTCTCTCTCTCTCTCTCTCTCTCTCTCATACACACACACACACACTCCCCCCCCTTCCCCCCGTAATAAAATAAATAGTCCATCATTTAGGGACGTATAATTTCTCACCGCTATGATGGCGCTAATTAACATTTATAATAATTCCTCGCGCTCGTACCCTACATAGGATAATTAGCTTAACGGTTTTAGTCATAACTTATTTTTGCTTTTTATGGGAAGTATTTTTTTTCACTTCAACACATTTACCTTTTTTTTACTACTTGCTTGCTAACGCTTTGATGGTCTTTAATTATTTTCTTTCTTTCTTTTAATTCTTTCTAATTTACCCCATTTTTATTTAGTCTGAATTCTTTCTAATTTATCCTATTTTTTTACTCCTTCCCTGCTAACTCTTTGATGATCCTAAATGCTTCACTCCCTGTCTCCCACCTTACTCCTCTCCCACCTTACCTTATCCTATTATACCTTAGTATTATTACTATTACTATTATACCTTATTATTATTTCTATTACCCAAAGGCGGGCACCAAACCGTTAATCCGTTAATCGTTAATTAACGAAGTTAACATTTTCGTTAACGATTTAACTTTTAAGTTAACTTTGGAAATCATTATCGGACTAATTAACTTCCGTTACATTTAACTTCCGTTACATTTAACTTCCGTTAACTCAAGTCCGCTATCCCAATTTTTTTTTGTTTTATACCAATATTGAGTTTCATTTAAGTTTTGTTTCACCCTTTTTTCACCCTCTAAAAGCCTTTAAAAACCTATAACAGGGCCAAAACTATGAAATCAGCCTTTTTTAGTTTTTTTTAGTTAAAACTATAAAATCTGCCTTTTTTAACTCAAGAGCAAAAAAAAACTAGTTTTCGGGTTCTCAAGCCCTTAAAAAAACCCATAAAGGCTGATTTTATAATTTTGGCACTTTTCAAAGGTGTTTTTAGGTGGTTTTAGAGCAAAAACTGATTTGTTTTTTCTAAAATAAAAATTAACGTTAACGGTTTATCGATAACTTCCGTTATATTTTTAAAGAATTAACTGATTAACGGTTATCGAAGTTAATTTTTTGGTTAACGGATTAACGGTTAACGAAGTTAACTTTTTGATTAACGGCGCCCACCACTACTATTACCATTATTTATTAGTAGTATAAGTATTACTATTATTTATTATTATTATTACCTTATACCTCTCCATCATCTCCGTCACTCCCTCTCCCCTACCACCAATCAGCCCCCCTCCTCCCCCCTATACCTCCCCCAACAACCCCCACCCCCTAACTTTATCGTCTCTCACTCACAAATACAGTTTTTTTTATCTCACCGTCCCCCTTCCCCCAAACC
>JACEEZ010010490.1:0-52500 GCA_016584305.1 Chionoecetes opilio
TTTTTCTGGACTTTATGAGTTCTTAAATTATTTTATTAAGTTTTTTCTAGATTTTTTTTGGTTGTTTTCATGGACCATGTATTTTTTAGATTATTAACTTTTCTTGACTTATTATTGGCTGCCTTCATAACCTCACTTGTTTCATCCCCGCAGGTGTGTTTGGCAGGTGGAACAGGTGTGTGGGGGGTCAACAGATGCTGAAAAATGTGAATCAATGGAAGAAAAAAAAGGAAAAGGTGAATGTTTTGCGATTGTTCTGAAGTGACTCAATGGAAGAAAAGGAGGAAAAAAGTTAATGTTTTGTTATTTTGCTGGTGATTCTGTCTGTCTGTGTGTAGAGGAGGAGGTGGAATAAGTACAATTGTGTGTCATGCTGAGAGAAGAAGATTAATTGTTGTGTATAAGTACATAATAACATAAGAAAATAAGGAAGCACAAGAGGCCGTGAGACCTATGCGTGGTAGTTCCTGTAAAGAAAACAAGAGTACTTAAGGAGAATAAAGAAAATAAGGTAAAGCAGAATGTTGGAAATAAGAGAGAGGAGGATGAGAGAAGATGGAGTAGGAGTGAGAAGAAAATTATGAAAATATGGAAGTAGATTATAGGGAGAGATGAAGAAACCACCACTACCATATTTAATGAAACACACAAACTGATTCACAGGAGCCAATGCATGAGAAGTGGACTAAAACGTGGGTGATGGATGAAGCTTTGAACCTGGTACTGCATATCCCAAGAAAAAGAAACGGTACCTTCTTTAAGTTGTAAGTTTTTCTTCTTTTTTATTTTTCATATTTGTTTCATCACCACCACTATTAACATCATTATTTACATTATTATCATTATGTATAAGTTTTTATTCTTTTTAATTTTCATGTTTCATCACCATTCTCACTTTTTACTTTTGTCTTATTTCTTACGTATTTCTTCTTTTCTTATCTTTTTATTTTTCATACTTGTTTCATCACCACCACCACCATTACTAACATCATTTTTTACCATTATTATTATTACCATTATCATCATATGAGGTGTATCCTGGACAGGGGAGGAGTAATGGTTGTGATGAGGGAGGCTTCCATTGTCTCATCAATACCATGTTTTTAGTATCTCATGGCTGAATGGAATAAATCATTGTTCTCGTAGAAGTGTTCTGTCTCCTTAAAACTCGGTCATCTAATTTATCTTAAAACTGGGTAATCTTCTTAATTTCTCTCCTCCTGAACACTAAAGTTTTTTATGTTTTCTTCGTCAACTTTATCATTTTCTAAAGTTTCTCATTTTGAACACATAGATTTAGCTATTTTTTCTCCGTCAACCTAGTCTTTTTCTTAGTTTCTCGTTCTGAACACTAAATAAATTTTTTTTTTCTTTGTTAACTTGGGAATTTTCTTACGTTTTTCGTTCTGAAAACGAAGGGTTTTACGTTTTCTCCGACAACTTGGCATTTTCTTCAGTTTCTGGTCTAACCTTTGCGCAGGAATATATGGGAAGGTTCTTCGTTGGATCAGAGCTTGGCTAAATGATAGGCAACAAAGGGTTACAATTAATGGTTCTAAATCTGAAAGGGGGCAGGTGAAAAGTAGGGTTCCACAAGGGTTTGTATTGCGTCCATTACTATTTTTTATTTACATCAACGACTTGGATAGTGGGATTAGCAGTGATATCAGCATGTTTGATGATGATACTGTGGTAGGTAGTGTTATTGGATTACAGTCTGATGTAAACATATTGCAGGGAGACTTAGATAGATTAAATGAATGGGTAGACAGGTGGCAGATGGAATTTATTATTGATAAGTGTAGCGTAATGAATGTTGGTAGAAAAAAACATGGTAATAGATACACCATACGCAATGTATCGCTGAAAAGATCAGAAGGTGAGAAAGATCTGGGAGTGTGGGTGAGCCCAGACCTCAGACCTAGGAAACAACAAGTGCTTGTGGGCCCTTCGGACCCATGTATTGATGTTTGTAGTAGTATTTACGAGCCAGCGCGAAGCGCTCGCGAGTCCTCACTAGATACGGGATTTTTCTCACATAAGCGGCCGACCCGACCCGAACCGACCATCACGCTTTTCAGGAGCTTATATCTTTGGAATCCCGCTTCCGATTGACAAGCGGTCTTCGCCATCTGATAGCCCATTCAATCCCTATTCGCGCCTATAGACAAATTTCCTTGCTATCGGGTTTCTACGGACTCGCTCGTCCTTCGCCGATTAAGGCGTCTTACTGGTATATATTAGACAACATGTGATTGCAAACTCCAATCGTGTTGTTGCTGTCGTTGGTCACCGGTCAAAGTACCTCGGGGTAAACCACCTTCCGTGTGATTCCAACCCTTTGTGTTCCGTGTGATTCCAACACACACACTCACACACGCACACAAACATTTAAGTCTATGAGTCTACTGAGTTTGTGGAATGCGGCAAGACGTTACCGCAGAATTTTTCCTGTAATCTAATACCCCTAAAGTGTTTCTAGCCATAAACCCCTCTTCAAAATGATTCAATCGACATGGGACCAAGTCTTTTAAACCACCTACGATTAATTTGCGATTTTTTTAGCCTTCTCTCATCAAAATTGAATTACAGTTTCGGCTACCCAAAACAGACAGACAGACAAAACACACGGCTACTCCTATAGTATTTTTTTTTTTTTTTTTTTTGTGTGGTTTACATATTTGTGCCTATAGCACCTGTAGGCAGTGGTGACCCAGGGCTCGAATGGGAGGCTCTGGAGGTTCACTTGAGGGCTGTGATGATGGTTGGTCCTCGCCCGTGGTGGCGCAGGCAGGATTTATAGTGACGCCTGTGATTAGAGGCTCATGCCGCCCCCTGTGTCCTCCGATACACTCGCAATCGAAGGTAGAGTTAATGGGCAGGGCATGTGGGGTGATATTATATTAGTATATTAGATGTATTGAGGCTAGAAATAGAGTTAATCGGTGTTAGGATTTATTACCAGGAGTGTTAAAAGTAGAAGTGCTGAGGTTATTCTAAAGCTTTATTTGGCTCTAGTCAGACCTCACCTAGACTATGCGGTTCAATTTTGGTCTCCGTATTACAGGATGGATATAGCCTTGTTAGAATCACAGCAGAGAAGGATGACCAAAAATTATTCATGGGATGCGTACCTTTAGTTGTGAGTAGAGATTGAAGCTATTAATTTACTCACTCGAGAGACTTAGAGTTATAAGGGCGAATCTGATAAAAGTTTTTGATTGGATGAAGGGATACAATAAAGGGGATATAGGAAAAGTTCTTACGGCTAGTAATCAGGGTAGAACAAGAAGTAACGGATTCAAGCTGGAAAAGCGTAGATTTTAAAAAGAAATAGGGAGAAACTGGTTCACAAATAGGGTGGTAAATTATTGAAATGAACTCAGTAGTCAGGTAGTTAGTGCGGAGTCATTAGGGAGCTTTAAAAGGAGGCTAGATAATTTCATGGATGAAATGAAAAGTGGATGGAGGTAGTGTTAGGTACACAAGAACTACCACGTGTAGGTCTCACGGCCTCTTGTAGCTTCTTTATTTTCTTATGTTCTTAAGTTCTAACACAAATCGTTTCTCTGTATTCCATGTTCTCTCACAGACTTAGCTATGTCAGAAGAGTCTCCAATTGTCCTAGCTTATTATAGTTCTCTCTCTCTCTCTTCTTTTCTCTTCTTTTCTCTCACTTTCACTCACACACTGTCCTTCTCTTCATCCTAACATTACTAACATCAAATCAGTTCTTGTGTATTTTGTCACTTCACTCATTTTTTCCAGGTGACCATTTATTTCAGAGTAGCTGCACACACTTACTTTTATGCCTATATTCCCTCATACCATTTTACCCTATCATATATTTCCTTATTACTTTGCTGTCCAAATATATGTAATTCATTGCCATAGGAGGCATATAAAAGGTGAGGCATCTGTTTATAAGTCAACTGGTGATGCCTAAAACAACATAAAAGGTAGTAAATGTAATGAAAGGAAACGGAAGGTTTGTGGTAGATGATTGTAATATAATGCAATAATGAGATGTAGGTATGAAGAGGGACCATAAAAAACAGGTGTCAATGAAAATACAGATAGACAGTAGGACAATTAGGCTGAATCATAGCTACTACTACTATTACTACCTCACCACCACCACAATTACTACTACTACTACTACTACTACTACTACTACAACCACCATCACCACAACAGGCATAACAAAACTTTAAAAATCAGGTGGACACGGCAATTCGGTCCCGTCCATACATTTCAGCTGTCTCGTCCATCACAGGTAGAAGAGCAGCGGCGCACCTGTCACTGATTACGATGCACCTTTTATCTCATTAGCCAGGTGCATTGTTATTGATTCTGGCACCATGGATACATAGAACGGCGGTTTTGTGTGGATAAATGGATACTGTAATAAGAGATTGATTGACTGATGCAGAGAGAGAGAGAGAGGAATGGTAGTTGAAAAGGTGGTAGTTGAAAAGGAAAGGTGTTTGAAAAGGTGGTAGTTGAAAAGGAAAGGTAGTTGAAAAGGTGGTAGTTGAAAGGAAAGGTGGTTGAAAAGGTGGTAGTTGAAAAGGAAAGGTGGTTGAAAGGTGTAGTTGAAAGAAGGTGGTCGAAAGGTGGTAGTTGAAAAAGAAAGGTAGTTGAAAAGTGGTAATTGAAAAGGAAAGGTAGTTGAAAAGGTGGTAGTTGAAAAGGTGGTAGTCGAAAAGGTGGTAGTCGAAAAGAAAAGGTAGTTGAAAAGGTGGTAGTTGAAATGGTGGTAGTCGAAAAGGTGTGTTTCGAAAAGGAAAGGTAGTTGAAAAGGTGGTAGTTGGAAAGATGGTAGTCGAAAAGGTGGTAGTTGGAAAGGTGGTAGTTGAAAAGGTGGTAGTGAAAAGGTGGTAGTCGAAAAGGTGGTAGTCGAAAAGAAAAGGTAGTTGAAAAGGTGGTAGTTGAAATGGTGGTAGTCGAAAAGGTGGTTGTCGAGAAGGAAAGGTAGTTGAAAAGGTGGTAGTTGGAAAGGTGGTAGTTGAAAAGGTGGTAGTTGAAAAGGTGGTAGTTAAAGTGTAGTGAAAGGTGGTAGTCGAAAAGGTGGTAGTTTGGAAAGGTGGTAGTCGAAAAGGTGGTAGTTGGAAAGGTGGTAGTCGAAAAGGTGGTAGTTGAAAGGTGGTAGTCGAAAGGTGGTAGTTGGAAAGGTGGTAGTCGAAAAGGTGGTAGTTGAAAAGGAAAGGTAGTTGAAAAGGTGGTAGGTGAAAAGAAAAAGTTAATTGAAAGGGGTAGCATTTAGTAATGGGTATATATTTATATATTTGTCTTCTTTGAATAGGGGATATAGTAATAGGTCTACATATAGGTGTACTTTCATATAATTTCTCGCCTATGATTTTGATGGGCAGTTATTCTTTTGCATTTTTTTTCTAACTCTTCCAAAAAATGTTACTGAAGAAATAACATAGGAAAGGTATTAATACAGAATATAAAACAGATATGAAGAAATATGATAAAGACATAAGGAAACAATGCCCAGACGCCATATTCTCGTATCTGATCGAAGACAATGGATAGATTTTGGACATTACAAACATACAAACCCTACCGTCAATATCACTTTATAGTCGCCACTGCACTATAGTCGCCAGGTGCCATATATTATGAATTTTAGCATCACTACATACTTGTATGTGCCACTAGAGAGGCATGCACAGTAATTTATAGTATATACCTGTCTTCAGTGGCACATACAAATTATTCGTGATGCTAAAATTCGTAATATATGGCGCCTGGCGATTATAGTGTTATTGACGGTAGCAAGAACCACATATATAATATTATAATCTAAGCATCTATAGTCCTCTTCTATATATTGGTTATTTCAATAGCCTATGTGTGGTGCCTGCAATGAACTAGGTAATGCTATTAATCCAGTTATAGCAATAACTAATGTGAATGTTCTAAGAATTATAAAGCATTGTGGTAACAGAAGAGAGAGAGAGAGAGAGAGGAGAGAGAGAGAGAGAGAGAGAGAGAGAGAGAGAGAGAGAGAGAGAGAGAGAGAGAGAGAGAGAGAGAGAGAGAGAGAGAGAGAGAGAGAGAGAGAGAGAGAGAGAGAGAGGAGAGAGAGAGAGAGAGAGAGAGAGAGAGAGAGAGAGAGAGAGAGAGAGAGAAGAGAGAGGAGGGGGGGGGGGGGGGGGGGAGAGAGAGGAGAGAGAGAGAGGAGAGAGAGAGAGAGAGAGAGAGAGTAGGAGAGAGAGAGAGAAGAGAGAGAGAGAGAGAGAGGAGGAGAAGAGAGAGAGAGAGAGTAGCCTAATGATTGAATAACAACTACTTACATGAACCCACAAGATTTATTCAGTACAAAATTTATATGAGCCTCAATCAGTGCTGCTGTGCATAATGTTTTCAGCCATGCCAACACGCTAACCAATGCAACAAAAAGTAGGTACAATTAGCCATTTAACATCCTTCGTTATGTATTTCGTATACAAAAAAAAACCGTAAGATTTAGTGTTTGGTATTATGAACAAATAGTGTTAAGGAGCGAAACGAACATATAACCAAACAAAAAAAGTTACAAAAAAAAAAAAATACCTAAATAAAATACCTACCTAAATAAAAAAACATTGAACATTTTTCGTAATGTATTTCGTATATTAAAAAAAATATATAAAAAAGCAGCGCAAGATTTATGGTTATTTTATGATAAGAATGTTAGGAAGCGATGCAATGGAGAGAGACAGCTCTGGTCTCTGATACCAAGAACGGCAATTCTCAACCTTCTGGACTGGAAAGTTCAGAAGCAGAGAACTGTTGGTGTTTCTAGGTACCGGAGCCATGGTGACCAACACACAACTCGTATCCATCTCAATCATCAGGCCAGTAGTAGCATTGAAGTCGCCCAAGACAATGAGTGTGTCCCGAGGAAGGACACGGTCTAATACAGAGTCGAGTTTGGCGTAGTAACATTCTCCTTCTCTTCAGTTTTACGGCATCTCGGTTAGTGCGTTTACCACTGCAACAAGAGACATGAAACCCAGAGTGTGTTTCATCCTCACCCGCATTATACGCTCATCAACAGGAGTAACCTCAACAACTGGATGGCTGCAGTTTGCTGGAGATGCATATAGCACTCCCCGTACACGGTGACCATTGCTCATGAAGGACCAGTAGTAGGTGTTAACCCCCTACTGTAGTTCGCCATGCCAGCCTCCTCGTCCTCAGCAGAGTACCACTATATCAACCCTAGCCTACTGAGCTCGCCGATCAGGAGAGGTAGTCGATGATCGTCTGAGAGCTCAGAACGTTCCACTAGCCCACACGAAGAACCTCGCAGGTTGATCTCCAGGAGTGATCGACGGGCAGGCGCGCCTCTCACCCGCCCCGGCCACCCCCATAAGAAAAAGTGGGCTAGGGGCCATACCACTTGATTAGAGTGCGGGGATCACGAGGGGCTTTGCCCGCACTCGTCATAAGGCAGACCCCTCCCCCTGCGTCAGCATAGGAGGGGTTGCATGTCGGGCCCCGGCAAAACCGGGTCATAATCGCGCCCACGGCTCTACCTCTATTATGTTTGTGGTAGTTTAGTTTTTACAGAGGAAGAGCGTGCAAACCCCCCCCCCCCAACCAATCTATGTCAGGGATTGGCTTACTCAGCTCACTCGTGGCCAGAGCGACGCAGAATCCTGTATGGAATTAACCCAGGCTGACCATATTTAAACCCATAGTGGGAAATTTAACCCATAGCAGGGGCGTGCACGTCACTCTGCAACTTGCGCTGGTAATTTGCATCACAATGATTAGCCATTAAATTGTGTTGTTTAGTTGTTCAGTGTGTGCTAACTATTTCTGATTATGTGCCACTCAGTGCTAGATTTTTTCTGTGATATATATGGGTCTATTTCAACCAATTTTGTTTTGTTATTTTGTTGATATGCTGTTTGGTTCCGCGCCTTGCACCTTAAAAAAATATTGTTTATTTCTATGTTAGTGTTGTTTGAATAACGATATACATGTATGTGATAAGGTATACACACATGCTTAAAACATAGGGGTGTATATTCTTTGCAATAAACTAGGTGATTTTGTACATGTGTGTTAAATATTCCTAAAACGTGAAAAATTGCTGCATTTTCCATTTCTTCGCGAGCTTAATTACATTTTTTTGTCTGACATATTGTTTGTGTACATGTTATCATCCAAAACGATGATTCCATTGGATTCCTCATAGCTGAAAACATATAAATAGATGCTTATCGTCTTGTTATGTCAGTTTATTGGCGAAGATATTAGACCTAATAATTTCTCACAATTTAAACGGCGGCCATATTACGATTTTTCATTTTTGGGCATCAAGGGGAAAAATTGAGCGTGGCCCTATATCTGAAATCTTTAGAGATACTAAACTTCAAATGTGCAAATTTCGTGATTTATCCACCAAAGCCACAATCCTCTATATTTTGGCACTATATCCGCCCTACCTAAGGGTTTCAAGAGAACATTCTACGCACTTCACACAGGGCAGGATTGATTTTGGCTTGAAGGTCCAGTCGCGTCTCTTCAGTGATAAATGACGACAGCTGAGGAGGCCCTATACACACACCCGTGCAAGGGACAGATTCTGAAAGGGAAAGGCCCCTTCCGGAATTCGCATATGAAGAAGGCAATTCTTCCCCAGAGAAGAAAAGTGGTCGAACTAGAAAGCACATCTAAAGTGTGTGTATTCAATATGCAATGACTTTCTGGAAGAGGAAAGACGATGATAGACCATCACACTGCAAGACTTGACACCAAGTTATGCTTAGAGAGAGTGGCTGCGAAGAGGAAGTCTACACCCCCCAAGCACTGGAAGCGAGAGCTGGAGAACCACTATTGTGCAAGGGTATCAATTACACCATCAGACAAACGTCCTACCATCGGCACTCGGGACGTCCAATGTTAAATCCATCATTCAAGAAGACACATGACAGAGCAAGTGAAAGAAAGAACTCTCCCATATGGGACAGACTTATTGGAAACTGTGGGAAATCTTCATAAAAACAGAGATAAAATCCATGGAACGTCATAATGAGGACGTAACCCCAACTGCGGGGGATAATGCGTTCTGTTGATTCAATGTGCATACCTGCCTTCATCACATTGCAAACTGCTGCCTAGGTCAGCATTATCAAGAAGCAGAAATGCAAAGTTGATGCTGGCCTCAAAGGTCAGTCTTATCATGCAGCCCAAATGTCCTCGCTCATTTCTCACACCCTGCAAGTTGGTCTCAGCGGACACTGGAACAGCATGACACTGTGGTCCTGTGCTGCACCATCTCCGTCCCAGACATCATGTCATCTTCCTGCAGACAGCCTGCAAGATCCTAAACATCCGGATCCACAAGAGATCTAGCCCCTGACCTTACTGCATCGTTGCTTTCCTACATGCCGTCACAGGGGGTGATCGACGTCGAGGGGCCGTAACAGAATAGGCAGGTCATGGAATGGCAAGAGCAAATGCCATCAAGCTCAAGGATCATGCCAGCTTATTCATGAAAGCCAAATCAAAACCCATGATGATGTCAACAAGCATGGTCAGGACTTCTAGAAGTCTGTACAACTGTAAGCTGGAAATAACTTTGACTTTGAAAGAGCGCCAAGGTTCAGTAGCAAGGTGGCGTCCAGGTCGGTCTAGGCTGCGCCTGAATCTCTCCACCCACTGCGACGCAGCCAAGACCACAGTTACCGAAGTGTACCCACCAGGTACAGACCTGGATAGGCAATCAGTCTTGATCTAACCAAGGGGGTGGGTTGCTACCACAAAGACCCATAATGTGCGAGAAGCGAACGCCAGTGAGGATGCAGAGAGATGCTGCTCATCCTTGCTGAAGCTAGTCTAAATGAAACTGCCACGGCAAGAATGCGACAACAAAAACGCGTTCCTGTGCAAGAATGGGTGTGCACCCTGGCTGGTGGTGAGCCAAAGGAAATAACCCTGTACCAATGCTGCCAGTGAACAGGAAGCAGAGTTTCTGGTGATTAAACGTCTGGATGTAGATTTAGGAATGTGAGGCAAAAGTTAAGTAGACTAGACGTACGTACGGTAGTTTGAGTGTTTAATTATTGAGATTAGATCATGCACTGTACACTGACAGTGACTTGTTGTACTGCAAGGATATCACCTGCACCATGATGCAGTGAAACAGGAAGCAGGAGTCTCTGGATGTACTATGCTCTCAGGATGTTAAAATAAGTTATACCAATATGATGGGATAAGTTCCAAGTTGAAAGATTATAGGTAGGTTCGGTTGTCTAGCTCATAGTTACATGTGCCTATGCAATCAGAGGAGTCTGTCACAACAAGCTTTAAAAAACATCTCATCTTAATTAAACGCTGTAAAATTCTTCTCTGAACCCCCAAAAAGATATGATTAAACACTTGTTTGCATTTATAGCTCTAGTAGTGGGAAGATATGCTGTTTTGGTTATTCTGGATTCGGCCATCTTTGGATTACGGCAGAATTTGGGTACTAGCGTGAGCGATCAAGAGTAGATTTTTGATCCTGGTAATTTCATACCTATTTTTTACCTAATTTCCTGTCAAAATCAGTTGATAAACAATAATAAAAGCAATATTGTCAACCTTGCATATTTACTGGACTAAATCTCCCTCGATCATGGAGCTGCAGCGTCGCTCAAAATGTTGAAGCCCAACAGCATACAAAACCTTTTTGGCGTACGTGAAAAAATAAAACCAAAAAATTTTCTTGCCATATCTCAACAGGTTGGAAAAAATGAACAGTCGATATAGTAAGGGATGATATTACTTTGCAGCCTAGCTTTAAAAGCAGCACAAGAGCCAAAAGTGGAAGAGGGACAAGGCGTCGCGTCCTACATTCTGTTTCTGTCCTAAACTTGCAGAGTTTTTGCGATTAGATACCAACAAGAAAGAGTTATTCAAATTTATCTCTGGGAAAAACAGCAAAATTACACACGGAAGTTCAAGATTGCTGAGGCAACATATGGGCTCGAGGCTCTCAGTTCCAACTTCCACCCTAGAAAAACAATAGTTGTTGTCACCTTGCTGACACGAGGAAGCGGACAAATGCAGTATGGTGCATGTTTGTGGATGCTGTAAGCTAAATGGGCATCAGTCTATTATAATTCGATACAGTAGAACTAATGTTATGGTTCCTAGCGCGTCAACGTTGCTCACCGTTGTGACAGTTCAGGAAGTGTGGATTGCATATAGAATGGGATGAGCACAAAAATATTACCTGCCCAGCTTATGTCTCTGCTTTTTTCTTGTTCCCATCACAAAGGACTGGCCAAGGGCACAACAAAAATGGGCAACACAAAGCCCGCTTGGTTGCCAGTCCCTATAAAGAAGACAGAAAAGAGAATAAAATAAACAAAAGGGTGAGCCAATTTAGTCGGAGCGTGTCTGTTACTCCGTTTGAAAAGTTTAAGTCATAGGAAGTGAAAAAATAGGAACAGGAAGAGAGTTCCAGGAGTTTATCAGTGAAAGGGAGTACGAGTAAAGAGAAAGATTAACTCTTGCATTAGAGTATTGACAGAATAATAGGCCTGAGAATGAGTAGAAAGTCTTGTGCAGCGAGGCCGCGGGAGTGGGGAGGGCAGGCAGTTAGCCAAGTTCAGAAGAGAGAGAGCATGAAAATAACGGTAGAAGAGAGCAAGAGAACAACATTGCGGGCGGTGATTTAAAGATTGAAGACAGTCAGTCACCCAGAATATATAGAATATGAAATATCTTGAATCTTAAGAATCTTGCTGCTAATCGATGAAAAAAGTGCCTCCCCATGTTCCAGGCTAAAAAGGGTGCGACACAAACATCCTTACTTCCGTGGGGTGGAAAGAACACTGCAGGGTAACCATCGCAGTTTTCTACGCAACCAATGGCATCCTGAATTAGCGCATGCCCATCAGATGTCCGGTGGATGGTCTTTTCGATACTCTTAAACGGTTTGTTGTCAGTGAGTATGACAAGAACAGCGAACGTGAAATAGTCAATGATGTCCGAAAGCATAATTGTACACAAAGAAGGGACGGGCCATTGAAGACTACCACCAACACAGGTGCACTGATCAAAAAGCGCCGGGCGTGTACCAAGGGACAAACCAGTGGTAATGCAGTGCTCCCAGATGCGACGCTTGGGCGCTGGAATGCTTATGGCAGGTGAACAGCAATCTCAATGAACGACGCTATCAGAAGCATCAAAACCGTGCTAAGAAACTTGTTACACTGCGGGGGTGCAAGACAAAAAAAAAAAAAAAAAAAAAAAAAAACAAAAAACTTTTTTTGCACATCTCGCTGCAAAGGTGTGAAAGCTGGTCCTATCCTGCACACCACTATGCATGTGTGAGGATGTGCACTAGAGATTAGGTATAGTTGCCATTCATATGTAATGTTTCATATCTGTACAGTATAGTAAATGTACTGCTATATTTTATATTTATCGACGAAACGAGCATTGTAAATTGTGACATTGTGTTCGATCGAATGGGTTTAATTTTCTTTTAGTGGTCAATGATGATGTTATGTTAGTGCCATAGTTGGTAGTATTGATATTTGTAGCAACATGCAATACTACTGTCCCTTTAATATTTTTTGAAAATCGTCATAGAAGTACCACCTACAATGGCCAATGAATCAAAAATGGATGTATATACTGCTGATTAACATGGTATGATGACAAATGTACCACGCGTGCATGAATAGCGTAAATCTTTCAGAACTTATGGATGCTGTCTGCACCCCGACATCTATATTGTGATGTTATTATACATAACTATGTGTAGAGCAGTAAAAGTCTGTTTCCTTGGCAAAACTCATTGTCAGAATTGGCACTTATATCTGAAATGACGTCTAATGTTCCTCTACAGATGTTGCAAAGTTTCATGCTGGCTATCCAAAAAATGAACAATCATTCAAAGTGAGCTATGCCGCGAATATTAACCTGCGCACGGTCACTTTTTCGTGGCTGGACAAGCATTGCTCTTGTGGCTTGGACAAATAAGTTCCAGAAATTAAGGTCGAGGAAGTCGGATTATATTATGCTTCTGCTCTCAAGAAAATATGAAAAAAACAAAAAAACCATTGGGTGCACCCTATTTTTCAGCCTTAGAATTCTCAGAGGTCAATTCATACCACAGCGGAAGATTTTATAACTTTGAAAAAAAGGAGAGATTAAATTGAATAAAAAACAATAATAATTATTATATTTCCAATGCAGATTTTGAGTCAGAATTACTTTAAATCGTAACTCTTGGATTATATTTGATTCAATTTAACATTATTAATTCTAGTGTTTCCATTACGTACGTAGAATTGATCATATATGTTTATTGGTGCTATTGAAGCACTTAGGTTTTCAAAACATATGTATGAAAAAAGATATGATTGATTATCGACTACGGGCTGTAATAACTATGGGGGGGGGGGGAGGGGGGGGGGGCGGGGGGGGGCGGGGGGGGGGACGGGGTGGGTAGTTTTCTGCCTCAAAATACCCTTTCAAATTAAAGCCATTGATAAGATATCAAAAATATTTACAATCTACGACCTTTTTAAGCCTGTGTCTGAGAAAAAAGTATAATTCCTTTTAGATAATCCATTCCTGACACACGCACACACACACCACAAACAACACACACACAAACACACACACACACACCCACACACACACACACACTACCACACACAAACACACACACACACACACACCACACACACACACACACACAACACACACAACACACCACACACCGGGACTACTATCGCTGTTAAAAAGGAATAGAATTACAATTAAAATCAAAGTAATTTAGTTTTTTGAAAGTTTGAATTGAGTTATCGAATCGATTCAATGCGTATACTATGTTGAATTATAATTATAATAAAAATAATTTCTTAAAATATAAAACGATTTAAAAAAAACATAATTTCAGTTTGTTGAATTGCTCCACTTTGGTCAAACTCCTATGAAGACTAAGAGCGTACCAAGGACATTTACAATTTTTCTGTTTTGTCACGACTCTACTTTGTAAAGAATTAAGGGCCGATTTCCCATGGTTATGATTGTGAAACTCACAATCAAATACCATCTTGTGAGGCCTTTATGTCGTGATTCACGCCAAGACCATCCGTCCTCAAGAGCTGTCACGGCGCCACTGCACCACTTTTCAGAGGATGCATGGGTTAACATTCAAATAATTATATCTTTCACCAGGGGTCAGCCACTTGGCGTGGCCGAGGGAAGGTCTGTGCTCATCCGTGTAATACTTGCCACGAACACTGTGTCGTGCACGTATAGCCAATGAAGCACGTGTGAGAATGTGATCGCCACGAAAAAGCGCCGGCACGAGGCACGGAAAAGGAGCTCGTGCAAGGTGCAGAAGGACACAGAAAAGCTCACCAGAGTCGAGACGGTCTTCGAGGATGCGCAAGACATTAACCCACGGGGGCCACTGAGTGAAGGGTTTCTGGCGTTCTCGTATGTAAACAGCGTTACAAACTGGAAAAGAAAAACTATTTTGTCTACCCCCCTCAAAAAATAACTCATGACAACTAAGAAGAAACATAAGAATGTAACACTCGACGATAGATGAATCCAACTAAGAAAAATAATATATTAAGAACATAAGAAAAATAAGGGAAGCTACAAGAGGCCGCGAGGACTACACGGTAGTTCCTGTTACTTACCACTACCACTCACCGTCATCTTCATTCAATGAAATTATCGAGCCTACTTTAAGGCTACCTAATGACTCTGTACTAACTCCTGTCTATGAGTCCATTCCAGTCATTAACCACCCTAGTGTGAACCAGTTTTTCACATTCTTTTAAAATCTACGCTCTTCCGACTGAATCGTTATTCTTGGTCTACCCTATTACTAGCCATAAGCACTTTTTCTACATCTCCTGTATTGTATAGTTTTCATCAAACCTTGAAAAACTTATATCAGATCGCCCTTTACGCATGCCTCTCGACGTGAGAAAATTTAAAGCTTAATCTCTTCTCATAACTAATAGTTACACATCAAATGTACATTTTGGTCATCCTTCTCTGCAATGATTTAAACAAGGACTAGAGACCATCCGGTACTACCGAAGACCTAAAATCTTGAAACCGCGATAGTCTAGCGTGAGGTCTGGACTAGAGCCAAATAAAGATAGAATAACCCAGCCACATCACTTGTAGCACTCCTGGTAATGAATCCTAACACCCTATTAGTATTTAATTTTCTAGCATTCAATACATTGTTTCTGAAACTGGAGGTATGAGCTCACCCGCACTCCCAGATCTGTCTCACCTTTCTGATCCTTTGCGAACATTGCGTATGGGTGGATCTATTAACAGGATTGTTCGTAACCAAAATAACATGACGTATTAATAATCATTTAATCTATATAAGTCTCCCTGCAATATGCTTTACATCAGACTGTGATCTAATACTACCTACTACCCTTAGTATCATCAGCCAAACTTGATGAATCATCTGCTAATCCCATTATCTAAGTCATGATGAAAATCAAACGACCAAAGTATTCTATATAACATTATTACTAACCCCCTTGTCTGTCTTTCTTTTTTTATCAGAAATGGTAATCCCTTGAAGACCGTCAAAACCATTAATATCCAGAGGTGAGGATTATCGACGGAAAGGTCGCAGAAAATAAAAAAACGTAAATAGTTTGATATTAAATGCAGGATCAACCAACTCTAAAGCTGGCACCACTTATTAGTGGTTGGTATGTAATATCGATTTTACTTTAGAATTCACTTTTGCAACATTAATGAGATACAGGTAGGTTTCAGGGGTATATTGCAGACGGCATATGGAATATCTCTCTCTCTCCGCTTCTCTCTCTCTCTCTCCTCTCCTCCTCTCTCTCATCTCTCTCTCTCTCTCTCTCTCTCTCTCTCTCGTCTCTCTACTCTCTCTCTCTCTCTCTTCTTCTCTCTCTCTCTTCTCTCTCTCTCTCTCTCTCTCCTCTCTCTCTCTCTCTCTCTTCTCTCTGTCTTCTCCGCTCTCTCTCTCTCTCTCTCTCTCTCGTCTCTCTCTCCCAGTAGATCGTACATGCGATAGACTAGGGGACTATGAATACGAAAAACCAGCAAAAAACTCACAACTTCCATCACTACGTCGAGGCACCAATTGAGGAAGTCTTCAGGGACCCATGGTGGAGCCACACGTTGAGGTCCTCCCCGGCACTGCCCTTCTGCAACGCAAAGTGGTGGTGACAGTCAGCGCACTGCCTTTTATGATATGTTGCTTGAATCAGGCTCCACCCCTTGACATCGTAAGAAAGTAATGGGTGGAGAAAAAGCCTGTTGACTAGTGCTGTATTATTTGAGGATGTATGAAAATCAATCAAGTTCTTATGAGAAGGACTTCAATGTCATTCGTATATGTTCGTAATGTCATCATCAGTCCATAACTCACCCGAATATACAAAAAATGACGCGTGGTGTGCAGGAAAATAAATAGTTAAGCTTATAGAAAGAACTACTAAAATCTTGAGACCTGTAACATAAATTTTGTAATTACATAGATGGAGAATAGTCAGGCTACAAGCATTTGCAGTATAAGGCACACATGACGAACAATGGTAATTTAAAATTTTATTAAAAACAAATTCAGTTTCTAAAAGAGTCAATGAAAAGAACCTCAAGCTAATATTACGAGGCACTGTTTCTCTTTCATATTTTTGGAGGATTTGTATTTTTATTCCCCTGATCCTATGCGACAACTTACGGGGTACAAAATCTAATGGCGCATAAAATAGATAAGCGTTGCATGTCTCTATGCAACTCATGCTTACACTGTGTTATTGAAGAATTATAAGTTAAATTGTAAGCAGGTATTCAAGTTAGCAGCGAGTTTTGTCACCCCTCCTGCTGCAATGGCTACAATGCCATCACTGAAGAAAAAACCCCAGAGATTTGTGCTGCTCTTTTATAATGAAATACGTTAATCGCAAAATCCACTAAAGAACAAATGTGTGATCTCGTTTATGTGGCAAGTAAAAAATAAATAAAAAAATACGTTAAGATTGATTTTACAAAACTAGAATAGAATCATTATATATACATCTAGTATAGATATTATGATATATGATAATTATATGTAGAGATGAGTTAGATATATAGATATAGAGAGAGATAGATAATAAATATTTAGCTATCGTATATGCTATACTAGCTATCGATCGATGCTATCGATCTATCTATCTATGCGATCGAGCGAGCTATATATATTATCGTATCATATCTAGTCATAGCGATCGAGTGATGAGATCGATATATATATAATTGAAGAGAGAGTATATAGAGAGAGAGATTATATAGAGATATATATAGATGAGAGAGATAATGATATATAAAGATAGAGATATCGATATATAGTATAAATATACAACATAAATAGATAATACATTATACATATGTATATTAGAAACATATAGATACTATGATAAGAGAGATAGAGTTCTAAGATGTGGAGATATATATATATAGATATAATATAGATATAATATATAGAGATATATGAAGAATATGAAGTTATATATCATATATAACATAATATAGATATATATAGATAGAGATGATATATATATATATATAGTAGAGAGAGAGAGAGTAACGAGAATAGATATATCGATATAATGAGAGAGATATATAGAAGATAGATGTGAGATGAAGAGAGATATAGATAGAGAATAGAAGATATAATGATAGAGGTATAGGTAGATAGAGAGATATAGAGAAGATAGAAGAGGAGATAGAGGAACTATGATAGAGAGATAGAGAAGAGTAGGATATGAGAATATTAGTAGAGCGAGATGAGAGAGAGAGATAGAGAAGATGAGAGATATATAATCTAGCTATAGAGATAGATTATAGGAGATAGAAGATATAGATAGAGAGTAGATGAGCTATAGATAGAGATATAGAGATAAGTAGATATGATAGCATATGAGAGAGATAGAGAGATATGAGAGATATATTATAGAGAGATAGATATGATAGCTGGAGATTAGAGAGTGAGAGAGATGAGATGATAGAGAGAGAGAAGAGAGAGGAGAAGAAGGATAGAGAGATGATAGATTAGAGTAGAGAGAGATGAACGAGAGATAGAGACATATAGAGAGAGAGAATAGATATATATGAAGATGATAGAGAATAGAGAGAATACGATTAGAGAAGAGAGAGCAGAGAGAGAGAGAGAGATGAGAGAGAGTATTAGAGAGGAATAGATATCAGATAGTACAGAGAGTCGAGATGAGAGATAGGAGAAGATGATTATGAGATATGAGACGAGAGAGTATAGAGAGAGAGAGAGAGATAGAAGAAGAGAGAGAGATAGAGAGAGAGGATGAGAGATAGAAGAGTAGAGAGAGTAGAGAGAGAGATGATATATAGAGAGATATTAAGAATAGATAAGAATGATAGAGGATTACGAGAGGAGTGATGAGAGATGATAGAGAGAGAGAGAGAGAGAGAAGAGAAGAAAAGATAGAGAGATAAGAGATAAGATATAGAGAGAGACTTAGAGAGAGAGTAGAGAGAGAGAGAGAAGATATAGAGAGATAGATAGATATATAGATAGAGAGATATAATAGATAGATAGAGAGAGAGATAGATTAGGAGATAGAGATAATAGAGAGAGAGAGAAGAGAGCTAGATATAATAGATGAGATGTGGGACAGAGAGAGAGAGAGAGATATTAGATAGTAGATAGAGACGAAAGAGATATATATAGTAGATAAGAGATAGCGAGCGAAGAGAGAGAAGAGAGAGGATAAGAGATAGAGAGAATAGAGAGAGTAGAGAGAGAGAGAGATATAGTAGAGAGAGATAGAGTGAGATAGATAGAGAGTACGATAGAGATATATGATAGGAGATAGACCTGAAAGAGCAAGTATAAAAGAGAGAGATTATGATGATAATATAGAGTATATAAGATTATATTAGAGAGTAGAGAGTACTATACGAGAATGAGATATAGAGAGTATGATAGATATATACATATATAGAGGATAGAGAGATAGAGAGAGAATAGATAGATATACTGCAGTATATAGTAGATAGATAGATATAGATATATATAAGATCATATATATGATATATATAAGAGATAGATATATATATTATAGATGTATATATATGATAGAGAGATAATAATAGAGAGATAGATAATAGCAGAGAATAATATAGAGTGATAGAGAATATTAGATTATATAGATGCATTAGATGATAAAATAAACAGATATATATTTATATATTTAATATATATATATATTATATATAATAACTGCTACTATCTAATTTAGATAGAGATATATATATATCTATATATATATTTACATAAAAGTCGATGATATATATATGAGAGGTAGATATATGAGATATATATATAAGATATATATATGTATATATATATATATATATATTAAAGAGATATATATATATATATATATATATATATAGATAGATGATATAGTATATAACACATAATATAATATATTCTATTTATAGATGTAGATATATGTTGATAAAATATAACATAGGTATAATGTATGATTATATATGGTGTAGAATATATATATAATATATATATATAGATATAGTATATATATTAATATATATATATTATATATATATATTATATATATATAATGACTATATAATATATATATATTAGAGATAGATAGATAGATAGATAGATAGATAGATAGATAGAAGATAGATAGATAGATAGGATAGATAGATAGATAGATAGATAGATAGATTAGATAGATAGATAGATAGATAGATAGATAGATAAAATATATGATATAGATTATATTATATACAGATATATATATAAGAGATATACATATATATATATTAATAGATATATATAGATATATATATATATATATATCTATGTCCTAGTTTGTAAAATAATATTAAATCGTATTTTTTTATTTATTTTTTACTTGCAAAAGAAACGAGATTCACACATTTGTTCTTTAGTGGAGGGCGATTTAAAGACGTATTTCATTCTAAAGAGCAGCACAAATCTGCTAGGGTGGTTTTCTTCAGTAGGATTGCATTGTCAGCCATGGCACATGAAGGGTGACAAAAATCGCTGCTAACTGGAAATACCTGCTTACAATGTAACTTTAATTCTTAAATATACACCAAGTTTAAGCATGAGTGATAGAGGAAATGCACGCTGTATCTATTTTATGAGCCCATTAAGATTTGGACCCCGAAGATATGTCGCGCATAGGATCAGGGAATAAAAATACAAAATCCTCCCAAAAATAAGGAAAGAGAAACAAGTGCCTCGTAATAATAGCTTGAGGTTTCTTCATGACGCTTATTAGAAATCTGAATTTCGGTTTTAATAAAATTAAATTACCATTGTTAAGTCAATGTGTGTCCTAATACTGCAAATGCTTGTAGCCATACTATGATCCATCAAATGTAATACAAAAATATTAGGTTAAAAGTATCAAGATTATAAGTAGTTCTTTTAAAGCTTTTTAAAATATTTAATTTCCTGCCACACCACGCTCATTTGTTGTATATTCGGGTGAGTTAAGGACTGATGATGACGATACGAAAATATAAGAATGACATTGAAGTCTTCTCATAAGATAATTGATGAATTTTCATAAATCCTCAAAATACAGCACTATCACAAGATTTTTCTCACACATTACTTTCTTACGAATTCAAGGGTGGAGCCTGTTCAAGCAACAAGATCATAAAAAAAGGCAGTGCGCTGGACTGTCACCACCACATTTGCGTGGCAGAAAGGGCAGTGCCGGGGAGGACCTCAACGTGTTCGGCATTCCACCATGGTCCCTTGAAGACTCCTCAAAGTGCCTCGACGTAGTGATGGAAGTGGTGAGTTTTTTGTGGGTTTAGTATATGAGTCTAGTCTATCGCAATTGCGATATACGAGATGAGAGAGAGAGAGAGGAGAGAGAGAGACGAGAGAAGACGAGATGAGAGAGAGAGGGAGGAGAAAGAGAGGAGAGAGAGAGAGAGAGACGAGAGGAGAGAGGAGATGAGGAGAGAGAGAGAGAGAGACGAGAGGAGAGAGAGAGAGAGGAGAGACGAGAGGGGGGAGAGGTAGAGAGAGAGAGAGAGAGAGAGGGAGATGGGAGGAGAGAGAGAGGTAGAGAGACGAGAGAGGGAGAGACGCGAGAGAGAGAGAGAGCAGAGCTATCCATATCAGATCTGCAAATATACCCCTTGAAAACCTACCTGTATCGCAATAATGTGCAAGGAATTTCATAAAGTAAAATCGTATTACATACAACCTACTATAAGTGTGCCAAACTTTAGAGTTGGGTGATCCCTGTATTAATATCAAACTATTTTACGTTTTTATTGTCTGCGACCTTCCGGCGATATCCTCACTATGGATATTATGGTTTGACGGGTCATACAAGGGATTACCATTTCTGTATAAACAAAAGAAAGACAGACAAGCGGGTGTAGTAATAATGTTTATAGAATATTTTGTCGTGCTTTCATCCAATGACTTAGATATGGGATTATGAGTGATATCAGCAAGTTTGCTGATGGATATAAGGTAGGGAGTATTAGATCACAGTCTGATGTAAGCATATGCAGGGAGATTAGATAGATTAAATGATTATTAATAAGTAATAATTTGGTAGAACAAATCCTGGTAATAGAACACATACGCAATGATCGCTGAAAAGATCAGAAGGTGAGACAGATTTTCTGGGAGGCGGGGACTCAGACCTCCGTTCTAGGAAAACCAATGTTGTATTGATGAATAGAAATTAATTAATAAGGGTGTAGGAGTCATTACCAGGAGTGCTAATAAGTTATATGTGCTGAGGTTTCATTCTAAATCTTATTGGCTCTAGTCAGGACCTCACCAGACTAGGCGGTTCAGTTTTAGTCTTCGTTTACAGGGATGGTAATAGGTCTTGGTTAGAATCAGGCAGGAAGGATGCCCAAAATGATACATGGAGGTAACTAGTTATGAGAAGAGATTAAAGCTATTAAATTTTCACTCACTCGAGGGGTCAGAGAGTAAGGGGCGGTGCGATCGGATATAAGTTTTATTGATACAAATATACATAAAGGAGAGTAGAAAAAGTTCTTAGGCTAGTAGTAATAAGGGAGAACAAGAAGTAACGGATTCAAGTCGGACAGAGCGTAGATTTTTTAAAAAGAATAATAGTGAAAACTGGTTCACAAAAGGGTGGTAAATGAATGGAATGACTCAGGAGACAGGGAGTAGTACAGGTCATAGGTAGGCCTTAAAAAGTAGGCCAGATAATTTCATTGGATGAAGATGAAAGGTGGATGTAGGTAGTGTTAAGTAACAGGAACTACCACGTGTAGGTCTCGCGGCCTCTTGTAGCTCCTTATTTTTTAGTTCTTATTATATTATTTTCTTAGTGGATTCAGCTATACGGTGTTACATCTTATGGATATCTCTTAAGTTTGTCATGAGTTATTTTGTAGACTAAAATAGTTTTTCTTTTCCAGTTTGGAACGCTGTTACATACGAGGAACGCCAGAAAGAAAACCTTCACTAACAGGGGGCCCCGTGGGTTAATGTCTTGCGCATACTCGAAGACGTCTCTGCCTCTGGTAAGCTTTCTGTGTTGTCTGCACCCCTGCACGAGCTACTTTCGTGCCTCGTTGCCGGCGCTGTTTCGTGGCGATACATTCATCACACGTGCTTCATGGACATACGTGCACGAAACAGTGGTCAGTGCAAGTATTACACGGATGAGCACGAGGACCTTTCCCTCGGCCACGCCAAAGTGGCGTCCCCTGGTGAAAGATATAATTATTTTGAATGTTAACCCATTCAATGGCCTCTGAAAGTGGTGCAGTGGCGCCGTGACAGCTTCTTGAGGACGGATGTCTTGGCGTGAATCACGACAAATAAAGGCCTCACAAGATGGCTAGTTGATGTGAGGTCCAATCAAACAATGGAAATCGGCCATAATGCTTACAAAGAGTCAAGATCGTAGTGACAAAACAGAAAAAAGGGAAATGTCCTTGGTACGCTCTTAGTCTTCATAGAGAGTGTGAAAACAAATGTGGAGCACATTCAAAATGAATTAACTGTTTTTTAAATAGTTTCTATTTTAAGAAATTATTTTTTTATAATTATAATTCAACTATCGTATACGCCATTGAACGATTCATAACCCAAATTCAAACTTTCAAAAACTAAATTACTTGATTGTTTTTTTTTTTTTTAAACATTTTTGTATTCTATAATTTTTAACAGCGATAGTAGTCGGTGGTGTGGTGGTGTGTGTGTAGTGGGTGTGTGTGTGTAGTTGTGTGGTGTGTGTGTGGGTGTGGTGGGGTGTGTGTGGTGGTGTGTGTGTGTGTGGGTGTGTGTGGTGTGTGTGCTGTGGGTGGTGTGTGTGCGGAGTTTCCGTAATGGATAATCTAAAAAGGAAGTATACTCTTTTTCATCAGACTAGGCGTAAAAAGTCGTTTAGATTGTAAATATTTTGATATCTTATCAATGCTATTTTGAAAGGGATTTTGAAGCAGGAAAACTACCCCATAGGTATACAAAACATCCGTAGTCGAGAATCAATCATATATTTTTTCATACATATGTTGAAAACCTAAGTGCATTCAATAGCAACAATAGAACATAAAATATGATCAATTCTACGTTAAAGTACATGGAAAACTAGAATTATAATGTAAATGAATCAAAATAGAATCCAAGAGTTACGATTTAAATTAATTCTGACTCAAAATCTGCATTGAAAATTAATCTTATTATGGCTTTTTAATTCATTTAATCTCTCTTTTTTTCAAAGTATAAAAATCGTTCGGCTGTGGTATGAAATTGAACCTGAGAAGTCTAAGGCTGGAAAAATAGGGTGCACCATCAATGGGTTTTTTTTGTTTCAGTTTTCGTGAAGAGCAGAGCAAAATATATCACGACTTCCGACATAATTCTGGAAACTTATGTGTCAAGACACAAGACCAAGCTTGTCCAGCCACGAAAAAGGACCCGTGCGCAGGTTAATAGTCCAGCGGACATAGCTCAACATTATGAATGAATTGTTCCATTTGGATACCAGCATGAAACTTGCACATCTGTAGAGGAACATAGACGATCATTTCCGATATAGTGCCAAGCTGGACAATGAGTTGTTGCCAAGGAAACAGACTTTTACTGCTCTACACATAGTATGGGTATAATACAATCACAAATAATAGAGGTAGGGGTGCAGACATCATCATAAGTTCATGGGAAAGTTTACGCTATTCATGCAGCGTGGTTACATTGTCATCATAATACATGTGAATAATCAGTTATATACATCCATTTTTTGGATTACAATGCGCCATTGTGGGGTACTTCGATGACGATTTTCAAAAAAAATATTAAAGGGAACAAGTAGTATTGCATGTTGGCTACAAATATCAATACTACCAACTATGGCACTAACAATACATCAATCATTGACCACTTAAAAAGAAATTAAAACCATTCGATCAAAAACAATGTAGAAATACAATGTCGTTTCTTCAGAAAATAAAATATAGCAGTACATTTACTATACTAGCTACAGATGATGACATTTTAGCATAGATGGCAACTATTACTTAAATCTCTAGTGCACATCCCATCACACATGCATCGGGGGTGCAGGACTAGGCCCAGCTTTCACAACATTTGCAGCGAGATGTGCAGTTTGGCTTGCACCCGAAGTGTACAAGTTCGTAGCACGGTTTTGATGCTGCTTATGAGAGCGTCGTTCATGAGATTGCAGTCACCTGCCATTAAGCATCCAGCCCCAAGCCGTCGCATCTGGGAGCACTGGCATTACCCACTGGTTGTCATCTTGGTAACAAGCCCGGCGATGTTTTTGAATCAGTGCAACACTGTGGTTGGTAAGGTAGTCAACTTCAATGGCCCGTCCATTTATTTTGTGTACAAAAGTCTGCTTTCGGACATCATTGACTATTCACGTTCGCTGGTTCTGTTCATACATCACTGACACAAAACCGTTTAAGAGTAGGCGAGACACTCCACCCGAGACATCTGATGGGCAATGCGTGAATTCCAGGAATGCATTGGGGCAGTAAGAAAACACTGCATGTGACCCATGCAGTGTTTCTTTCCCGCCCACGGAAGTCAAGAGTTGTGCGCCTGTCGCACCTGTTATAGCATGGAACATGGGGAGCGCTTTTCATCGATTAGAGCAAGAATTCTTCAGAATTCAAGATTAGCATATTATAATTGCTCTGACTGACTGTCTTCAATCTTTAAATCAGCCGCAATGATTGCTTCTCTGCTTCTCTTTCTACCGTATTTCAATGCTCACTGCTCTTCTGAACTGAGCTAACTGCATGCCTCCCTCACTCCGGGGCCTCGCTTGCACAAGTACTCTTCTATCATTCTCATGCCTTTCTGCAATCTTACTAATGCAAGAGTGATCTTTATATTTACCTAATCCCTTTCACTGGTAAACTCTGGAACTCTCGTACTGTTCCTATTTTTTCAACGTGCCTATGACTAAATCTTTTCAAAAGAAGAGTAACAAGACACCTCCCGAAACTAAAATGGCTCACCCCTTTTGTTTATTTTAAATCTCTTGCGGTATTCTTTATAGGGACTGGCAACCAAGCAGGGCTTTGTGGTGCCCATTTTGTGTGCCCTATGGGCAGTCCTTTGTGAGTGGGAAAAAAAAGAAAAAAAAGCAGAGACATAAGCAGGGCAGTATATTTTGCAGCTCATCCCAGTTCAATGCAAATACACACGTTCCTTAACTGCACAACCCCCCCCGGTGAGCAACGTTGACCGCTAGAACTCTAAACATTAGGTTACTGTACGAATAAATAGACTGATGCCCCATTTGCTACAGCATCCACAACATGCCCATAATGCAGTGTACGCTTCCCGTGGTCAGCAAGGGACAACATACTATTGTTTTCTAAGGGTGGAAGTTGGAAATCATGAGAGCCTCGAGGCCATATGTTGCTACAGCCCACTTTGCCTTCACGTTTGTATTTGCTGGTTTCCTCAGGCATAAATTGTAATAAAACTCTTTCTTGTTGGTATATCTAATCGCAAAAAACTTGCTCAGTTTTAGGGACAGAAACAGATGTTAGGACGCGACGCCTTGTTCCTCTTCCACTTTTGGATACTTGTGGCGCTTTTAAGCTAGATGCAAGTAATATCCCTTACTATATCGATCATGTTCAATTTTTCCAACCATGTTGAGAAAGAAAATGGCAAGAAAATGTTTTACGTACTCCAAAAGGTTGGTATGCTGTTGGCTTCAACATTGACGCGACAGCGCAGCATCATGATAAGGGAGATTTATCCCGTAAATAAATAGCAGAGTGACAATATTGCTTATTTTGTTCTCAACTGATTTTGACAGGAATTAGGGTAAAAAAAAGGGTAGGGAAATTAGCCAGGATCAAAATATTATCTTGATCTCTCACTGCTAGTACTCCCAATACTGCCGTAATCCAAGAGGCCGAATCCAAAAGAATACCAAAATCAGCAATAATTTCCAAACTAATAGAGCTATAAATGCAAACAAAGTGTTTAATCAATCTTTTGGGTCAGAGAATGAATTTACAGAGTTTTAATAAGATTGAGATGTTGTAAAGCTTGATTTGACAAAGACTCCCGTGGATTGACATAGCACATGTAACTAAATGAGCTAGACACCGAACTACTAAAATCTAGCAACTGAAAACTTAATCCACATCATATATGTATAACTTAATTTAACCATCTGAGAGCATAGTCAGCCGGAGACTATGCTTACTTTGTCACGGCAATCATGAGGGTGCAGGTGGATATCCTTGCAGTGTACAAAAGTCATGTCAGTTGTACAGGGCATGATCTAACTCAATGAATAAACAACTCAAAAACCTAACGTACAGTCAGTCTACTTAAAACTTTTGCAACATCACATCCTAAAGCTAACATCCAGACAGTTTTATGATCATACAGAAAATCTGCTTCACGTCACTGCAAGCATTGGTACACGTGATTCCTTTGCAGGTCACCACAAAGCCAGGGTGCACAACCATTCATCGTGCGAGAGGAACCCCCCGGTTTGTTCGCACTTGAGTCGGCAGGTGCATTGACTAGCTTCATGCAAGAGAGCAGCATCTCTCGGCATCCATCACTTTGGCTTTAGCTTCCCACATTATAGGTCTTTGTGGAGCAACCAGCCCCACGTTGGTTAGATCAAGAATGATTGCCCTAGCCAGGTCTGTACCTGGTGGTACATCGGTAACTGTGGTACTTTGGCTGCGTTCGAAGGTGGGTGGAGAAGATTCAGGAGGCAAGATAGACCGACCTGGACGCCACCTCTGCTATGAACCTGCTGCTCTTTCAAAGTCAAAGGTATTTCAAGGTTACAGTTGTACAGGACTTCAGAGAGGCTTCTGACCATGCTTGTGACATCATCATGGGTTTTTGTGATTTGGCTTCATGAATGTAAGCTGGCATGATCCTTGAGCTGATGGCATTTGCTCATTGCCATTCCAATGACCTGCCCTTAGCTGTACGGCCTCGACGTCGTATCACACCCTGTGGGACGGCATGTAGGAAGAGCAAACGATGCACAGTAAGGTCAGGGGCTAGATGATCTTGTAGGATTCCGGAATGTTGAGATCTTGCAGGCTGTCTGCAGGAAATGACATGAGTCTGGGGACTGAGATGGTGCAGCAAGCAGGACCAGCAGTGTCATGCTGTCCAGTGTCACGCTGAGACCAACTTGCAGGGTTGGGAGAAATGAGCGAGGACATGTGGGCTGCATGATAGACTGACCTAGTTGAGGCCAATGCAACTTGCATTTTTCTGCTTTGATAAATGCTGCCTTAGGAGCAGTTGCAATGGATGAGCAGGATTGGCAACATTTGAATCAACAGAACGCAGATCACTCCGAAGTTGGTATCCTCCTTAGACGTTCCATGGATTTTTATCGCTGTTTTTAGAATTTCCAACAGTTTAATAAGTCTGTCAATATGGTAGAGTCGTTCATTCACTTGCTCTGTCATGGATCTGGAAAGGATGGATATAACATTGGACGTCAGAGTGACGAGCTAGGACGTTGTCTGATGGTGAGTAATTGATTACCCTGCAACATAGTTGAGTTCTCCAAGCTCTCGCTTCAGTGGCTTGGGGGATGTAGACTTCCTCTCGTCAGCCACTCTCCTAAGCAAACTTGGTGCAAAAGTTCTGCAGTGTGATGGTCTCATCGTCTTTCTCATTCCAGAAAAGTCAATTGCATATTGGGGAATACCACCAACGTTAGATGTGCTTCTAGGCTTGACCAACTTTCTTCATCTTGGTGGGAAGAATTGCATTCTTCAGATGGGCGGAATTCCGGAGGGGCCTTTCCCTTCATGAATAGGTCCTTGCACTGTGTGGTGGTATAGGGCCTCCTCAGCTGGTTCGACTCATTTACACTGAAAGGACGCGACTGTGACCTTCAAGGCCAATCATCCTCCCTGGTGTGACAGTGACTGGAAGTTTCTCTTGAACCTTAGTTAGGCGGAAGATGTTGCTCAACTATAGGAGGATTGGCTTTGGTGAGTAAAAAGCACGAAATTGCACATTTGAAGGTCAGTAGATACTAAAACGATTTCAGATATAGGGCCAAGCTCAATTTCCCCTTGATGCCCAAAAATGACAAAAGTAATATGCCCGCGCGTTGAAAAATTGTGAGAAAGTATGAAGTCTATATCTTCGCCAATAAATGACAAACAGACGACATAAAAGCATTCTATTTATATGTTTTCAGCTATGAGAATCAATGGAATAATCGTTTGATGATAACAGTACACAAATCACATATGTCAGACAAAAAAATGTAAATAGCTCGCGCGAAAGAAATGGAAAAGGCAGCAATTTTTTCACAAGGTTTAGGAAATAATTTAAACACACATGTACGAAAATCACATAGTTATTGTCAAAGAATATGACACCATAATATTAAGCATGTGTGTATACATACACATACATGTTATTCGTTATTCAAAACACTAACATAAGAAATGAAAACATATTTCTTTAAGGTGGACAAGGCGCGGAACAAAAAACAGCATATCAACAAAAATAAGCAAAAACAAAATGTGAAAGACCATATATATTCAAAGAAAAAAAATCAAGCACTGAGTGGCACATAATTCAAGAAACTAGTTAGCCAATGCCCCGAACAACTAAACAAACACAAAGTTAATGGCTATCATTGTGATCACAATTACAAGCGCAGTTGCAGAGTGACGTCTGCCACCCATGCTATGGGGTTAAATAGTCCCAGCTAGGGTTAAACTAGTGGTCAGCCTGGGGTTAATCCCTACAGGGGATTCTGCAGTCCCTGGCCACGGTGGAGGCATAAGTCCAATCCCTGACATAGATTGGTTGGGGGGGGGGGGTTTGGCAACCTTCCCTGTTAAAAACCTAAACTAGCCACAACACCTAATAAGAGGCAGGGCCGGGGGCGCGATTATGACCCGGTTTTGCCGGGGGGCCAGGACAATGCAAACCCCCCTAGCGACGCAGGGGAGGGGTCTGCCTATGACGAGTGCGGGGCAAAGCCCTCGGGAATCCCCGCACTCTAAATCAAGTGGTAGGGGCCCCCTAGCCCAAAACTTTTTTTTGGGGGTGGCGGGGTCGGTGCAGAGGCGGAGATGCCCGTTCGAACACTCCTGGGTCAACCTGGGAGGTTCGTAGTGTGGGCTCGTGGAACCGTTTCTGAGCCTCCTCAGACGATTCATTCGACTAACTCTCCTATCGGCGAGCTCAGTAGGCCTGAGGGTGGATATAGTGGGACTATCTGAGAACGACCGAGGCGGGCAGTGGCAGACTAGCAGTGGGGGGTAAATCCATACTATGGGCCGGCATTGAGCAAGGGTCACCGTTGTACGGGGAGTAGCTCTAGGCATCTCAGCAAATGCTAGGCCAATCCAGTTGTTGAGGTTACTCCGGTTGATGAGCGTAAATTGGCGGGTCGAGGATGAAAACACACATCTTGGGTTTCATGTCTCTGTGCGGTACTGCTCCTACCGAGATGCGTAAAAACTGAAGGAAGGAGATGTTGTACGCCAAACTCGACTCTGTATTAGGACCAGTGTCCTCTCGGGACACACTCATTGGTCTTGGGCGACTTCAATGCTACTACTGGCACCTGTGGAGAGATGGCTAACGAGTTGTGTGTTGGTCACCATGGCTCCGGTACAGAAACACCCAACAGTTCCTGCTTCTTACTTTGCAGGTCCAGAAGGTTGAGAATTGCAGGTTCTTGGTAGCAGAGACCAGAGAGCGCACAGCCTGGACATGGTATAGTATGACGGAGGGGTAGCTAACGGAGAATCGACAACATCCTCGTTGTACTCGTTGGAGGATCCTCCAGAACTGTCAGGGTTTACGGAGTGCTGAGTCTTTGGAACAGCCACTAGAACTTGGTGTTGGCACACTAAGCTTCATGTTCAAGTCCAGAAGAATTCTCAAGAGGGTAACCTTACTTTGTTTCATCTGAGAAAACTGAAGGACTTGACATGTGCTCTATGAGTATGCGGTGGCAAGTCTCAAATCGGTTGATTGTGCTCTGGTGCTCTCGGGGATCCTGTTAGAACCGTGGGATACCTTCAAAACGGAAACTCTACAGGCTGCAAGGAGTGTATTGGGGAAGCGCCGAGGTCAAGGCTGGTTTGTCTCGACGAGACGCTGGGAGAAAATCGAAGGAGAAGGTCGCGCTGCCAGGCTGGCTGGGAACCGGAGGGGACAGCACAGGCTCTGTCACGCCGGACTAGAACCCTCATGAGGAAGAGACAAGGACAGGCCAGCAGGGAAGTCTCGCTGAGGATTGTTCGAGGGTCATTTGAAAACGCTAAGACCTCCGACCCGCCCTACCGATGCCCTGAAGAAATCTTCGTTCCAAGCCCTTGCTGGGTGCGTTTTTTTTTTTATTGTGCTTATTTTTCGTATTATCAGCATGTATGGGTCGCAGCTTGTTTGGACTATGGATTTGGGCAGAGGCTCTGTGCGGATGAGTACTTGGGGCAGTGTTCCTCGGGGGACCTCCAACTGAGCAGCTTCACACCACTGGGTTACAGGCAGGGGATAGCGATCTCCATTGGACGAAACCGCACCCTCTCTTGACGAAGGCAGAGAGGCTGTGTATGCACAGTTGAAGGGTGAAAGGCCGCTTGGTGTTGTAATATCCAGGCGGAGCTCCTCAAATTGGGAGGTGAGGCCATGCATGATCGCGGGTTGCATGCTGTCCTGACTGCCGTGTGGCATCAGTTTCCCATCCTCCTGACTGGAAAGGGGCTGGATCGTCCACTGGAAAGGGACAGGGGGACCGTCAGGACTGCAACAATTACCGCGGTATACACTGCTCAGCGTGCCAGGACAAGGTGCTTTGCCCATCTATTGCTGACACGAATCGCATCATCGGGTGAAGCATCAGAGACACAGCAGTCTGGGTTCACGCATGGTAAGTCACAATCGGAACCCGTATCCTAGCGCTCGTGTCCTGGTGGAAACGCGACGTGACGTTCGACAGGGGATGCTTGCAGCCTATGTTGATCTCAAGAAGGCGGGTGACTCAATGGCATCGTGAGTCACTCTGGATCTTCGCGACTTCGAGGGATTCTGCAAAGGACTAGTGGTTTGTATTAACTGGTCTGTTTCTGGGGGGAATTAGAGTGCTGTTTGAAGTGTGGGGCAGGTGTATCCAGCTTCTTTCCTGTGGAAACAGGAGTGATGCTGAGGTGCGTCATTGCCCATCACTTTCAACGCTTGTATGGACGGGGTATGGACAAGGTTGTGAGATCAAAGGGATGTGGGAGCATCCTCGCGCAAACACCCAATCTCACTGATCTTGTTTTTGCGAGTGATGCAGTAATCTTTGCTGAGTCTCTGGAGAGACTGGTGATGGCTCTCGAGGCGACAAACTGCACGAGGAGCAAAGCTTTTTGGGACTTGAGTACTCCTGGATCAAGGACCAAGGTTCCCGATTTGGAGACTTAACTAGATGAAGCAGTACAGTCATGGTCATGCGTGTGTGGCGAGGACATGAGATCTTGGAAAAGTTTAACATACCTTGGTAGCGCAGTTATAATGACGGCGGGTCAAGTCAAGAAAGTCTTACGAGGAATGGCATCGCCCACGGTGTATGGACTTGCCTCAGCGGGCAGTATTTTGGCGTTGTGGTACCTGGCAGGAGGACAAAGATCCGGATCTTCAAAGTCGCTTGCTGATCCCTGTCTTAATCTATGGTTGTGAGACATGGACACCAAATAGTGACTTTGAAGAGAGATATCAATGCCTTGGTAAAAGTGCTTCGCAGAATCAGGAGGGTAAATCACTGGGCGATGACGGGTGTCAAATAGCGATTAGCACCGTTGAGACTGAATCGAGGCCATTACCTGCATAGTCCGCAGCGCCAATAGGCTACATGGGCATGTGGCACGCTACCTGAAACCGATCCGTCCCATCGGGTTGTATCTGTAAGAGACAATCCGGCGTGGAGGGAGGCCAAGGGGTAGCGCCCACAAGGCTCGTGGCGGGGGCAAGTTGATGTTTCTTGTCGAGAGCTGCTGGTATGGGGCATAGGAGCCGCATGGGAAACTCGCGCGTGGTGACCCCCGGGAGTGCGAGTAGGGTGGGCGAGGCGAACCGCGCCCCCCGGGCGTATAGCCCAATGATTGATTGATTGCAAAGGCAGTGTCTGCCCCTACCACAAGGGAAGGAGACGTGTCACAACCGGTGAATGCGGGGAAACCTAGGAAGAGCTCGGCCTTTTCTGCCCAACCCCAAAGATGTGGCGATTGATTGAGCTGGGATGTAGCGAAGGTGTTGCCAGTACCATTACGCTAATCCAAAGTTGAGGTTCTCGAATTGCACAACAGTCGAGACAGCCAGGATGACGGACATCCGTTTTCGTCCACTGTACGCAGGCTAGCAGCCGCGATACACCTTTCGCTGCTGCCATCATGACGTGCAGAAACATTCTGGTGGTCGGCCTCTTCGTGGTTACCAAGGTGCCACCGATGAGCAAAAATGATGAACACGAGAACAAAGCACATTCCGCCGGACGTTGAGATCACTTCTTCTCGTCGAAAGATTTTCCACCAATTGAGGTGCCTAAAATGTAAAGCGCTCAGTCTTGTTTCATCTATTCTCAGAAACTCTGGCCAGTTTCCTGGGATTGAGTTGACTGTTTTGTGACACGCCTTCTGCGCCCTTCCTCGTTCTTTGTTGTTATCTTTAGACTATCCATGGCGATACCACATCCCAAATAATGTCAAACTCTGTGGATTTTGACCAACTTGCCTTGAGTACGGCAGGCAGGATAATACTAGTGTGGCGTAGTCTGGAAGGTTTTCGCTCCTCATGCCTCCGCATATGGACGATAGCATGCTCCATCCAGTATGATGACGTCGGACTGTTGACGGCTCGCCTTCAGAGTACAAAGCTTTTTCTAAACTAGTCGGTTAGATCCGCTTTGGTACCCAAGACGCTAGTTTTCCCAAGAGGGACAAGGTGGCGGGTTTGCATGGTTTCAGCTTGAAGAAGTTTCAAATCACCGTCACGTTGTTTGGCATGCGATGTAAAGCCTGGAGAACACGTGCACAGTCACTCTTGAGCGATGCTACCATCGTGTCACTTTGGATGGAGTCCTTGGGGGTGCCGGCCTAACAAGGCAACTGTTTTGGGAACGTATCCGATACCAGGTGTGGTTCAGCCTCAATTAACCGCTGAGGACATAGCTGTCATATTGGTCCTGACCCAGCCTTCTCTATCCCACGAAAAGTTTGAGCTACAGCTTGATCTGGGATGTCTCTGGTATCTAAAACCAGAAGGTCGCCACTGTCTTCCAGAATGGCTTACCGAGGCTTGATTACTTGACACAAGAGCCAGACCTCGCTGGCCAAAGGAACTTTGAGTATCGTGTAATGCTCATTGTATTCACTTAGGGCTTTCCCCAGTGTTGTTCATCCGAGCCAACGTTCGAAACTGTCTATTACCCTCGCGATTCTGGTCCAGCACCATCCTCAGTAGGAGCTCTAGATTTTGCATCAACCGATTGCACCACCACCAGTGACCCCTGACGATTTTGTTGTTTTGTTCATGTGCCATGGTAGATAGCCATCGGCTGAGAAGGGACGAGTCGCTTATGAACCAATGAAGGTGCCTTGATCGCAACTCCTTCGATACAGGGGGAAGTCGTTGGTTTAGTATATTCATATCACGTAGGTGAACGGGAAACCACGAACCAAGTGAGTGTGGTTTTTCCACGGCAAAGAACCATGAAGCTAATGCCTTCAGCACAGGAACGTAGAGTGAAAAGTTACCATCACGAAGTGACCGCAATAGACCAGGACGGAGACATTCAGGTGCATGACAATAACAGTACTGGAACGTGAGAAACCTCAGCTTTCTTCACACACCAATCATCAAATGACAGGTGGTGCACTGTTTCCATGCTATACACATCAAAGGCTGTGTGGAGCAAACTTTGATAACTGCACTGGAGGGTGACTTGGTGTGCATGTTCTAGTGCGCTTGACATGGGCACCTTGAGAAAGGAGCAGCCGTTCCGGCTGTCGCAATACCTGCTTGGGTAAGAAACATTAGTCCAAGCCACTGCATCCAGCAAATCCCCAGAAGAGTTGACAAAGCAGATATTCTAAAGCAACCCTCCAAGTAGGATGACCCCCAAAGTTCTCTTCGCGTACACTTTGGCCAATTCCATTGGATGAGCTTTCGATCGCGAACAAAGGCTGATCTACTGTGATGCACAGGAATCTGTCCAGGGTTCAGATGTTCGACAGCTGTTGATAAAATCCATCGAATGAAGAATCATGGTCACTGACTTGAGTCGTCCGGGACCAATGGCAGCAGTTATGTGATGGGGAAATCGAAGTTACGTTGATTTTTTTCAGTCGAGTGGGAAGCAGCCCAAGCAATGGATCATCAAATTTTGGACCTGGTGATGTATGAGCGCTGTGTGTTTCTGCATTACGTTTCGTTCTTCAAGAGATGACTCCAGAGGGAAGCAATGTTAATGTGAGTGGGACTGTCGTCTCGGGGATTCTGGATCTTTCTTTTTAAAGCCCACTGGAACAGGATCGTGGTAGGTTCCGGAAGTTGTTTTGGTTATATCTTCTTGTTTGCTGTCCTCGGTTGTTGAAAGTTAGCTCTTCTCGTTTGAGTGCCATCAGTCTCTTGTTACGATTTTGGAACAGCGTATGCCAGGGCCAGAAAGGATTAACGAGCGTGTTTGAGCGGGATGGGGTCAATGTTAATCACCGGCCGCTAGTCGTTGAAGAGACCATCTCGAAAAATGAGGAGGACAATACAACACCATCATCTTGATAATGGCATGGCGGCTTCGTTGGCCATATCCAGGATATATCCATTACCCTGTCATATGATATTGATAGTCCGAGAGGAACAAGTTATCAACAAGTCACGTTTTGTGTGTTGCATGATCATAATTACCGAGGTATATTGGAATTCGCCGTCTCTCTCCTCTTAGTGTGATGAGTACCAGTGGAACCTGGGAGTCTTTCAGTAGCTGTGTACTGCAGCACTTGTGCCATACTGAGCGCTTGATTGGTCTCACCTTGATCAGGTACTTTTCATAAGTTTGGACCGTCCATTATCATGGCAATAGTGCCACCAGTGACTGGGAACAGCCTGTCTTGGGCAGCTTTGCTAAAGGACCAAATCAAATGTTGCTTGCATTCCCACATATCTCGAACGAATGAGTTGTGCGGCCTTAGTAAACATATATATAGCTTCGTCCGTTTTTCCCCGGCCCAAAAAAAAAGTTATCCACACTCGAATTCATCCCCCCCCAGTGCCAAATCCGACCATCACATCTTCAAAAATGAGTAAAACGTTTCGGCCTTGCTGTAGGCCGGATTCAGGACATTAGCAGGAATTCGATCTTTAAGTCTGAATAGTGGATACGGGCCAGCTACCTCAACCCCCATGTGTCTCAGTCGATCCCAAGGTTTGAAATTTGAGAAGATCAGACAACTGGAATATTGGGGCAACCGATTGCTCGATCATCTTTGTGTTCTTCTATAGCCTAAAGAGTTCCGCCAAAATGCTAGTCCGTGAGATTATTCCATCTGTGTTCCTTTGTCGATTACTGCTGTTTTCCTACTAGCTGCGTTGTAAGTTTCACAGGCATGGGGGCATGAATTTGCATCACTGTACCCACAGGTCGACCCGGAGGCTAAGTTTGCATGAGTTTTTGATCTTGAAGCTTCAGGGCGCAGGGCGCATTGCTTAACTCGACCGGACAGTTTGGGCCATCATGGCAGCATGCAGAGAGGTACGTTCTGTTGACAAACTTCATCACAGAAGAAAAACATACATCACCTTCAGAAGTGTCGGTCTTTTGTGAAAACTGTCGCCGCGGTGTGTAAGGCGAATCTTCGGATGTTCACTTTCACATGGAGGTATGCAACTGGTTCGGAAGTCGTGCTAGACGACTTGAAGAACACTTCAACGGCAAAAATGAGTGCCACTGTGCGCTATGTTTGGCAAATGTCTGCAGGGATGTTACCATCGCCATCATCTAATTGGCTAGTGCACGCCAACGGGCTGTTCACATAATTCTCGAAACTGTGTTAAATTGTCACCCCACACGGTGATTAACCCAGCCCCAACATCTGTCCTCTTGATTTGCTGGGCACTGGAGAGGCTCTGAAGAAGTTCTTGGAAAAGGGCAACACCGACTCCAATCGATGGGAGGATAGCCAAATGACATGTAAGAGGTTGCAGACTGTAATCCCTACGATCTTACACGCTCGTCGCCGACATGGTGGATTCTACTTCTGAATCAGTCCACCTGCAAGAAGAGAAGTATTATATAATATATTATATTATATATAATCTATATATATATACTATATAGATAATATATCATATATATATTAATATAAGATCATGAATATCAGGTAATCGGGATTTTAATGCTTCTAGCGACAATTGAGGGGTTTTGCATTGGCTCTCTTATGTTTGAAAACATAAAAAAAACGATGTGTAATCATGTCTATGTGAATATATTCAGAAAGATTGGACCCGTAAAATAGATTTCCACGATCCAGATGGCGGCCATCTGGATTCCCCACTTATGGGTGTCAAAGGGAAAAGTGCTTGAGCCCTAAACTGAGATAATTAGCTATGTCATAATTAGGCCCCGCGACAGTATGAACTAAAAACCATGAAAATGCATGCAAATATGAACAAAAAATTGGACAAATATGCACACTTAAAAACAGGAAAATAGCATTTATATGCACTAAAAAAATGTCATTATAAAGCCAAGAATGCAAGGTTATACGGAACAAAATAGTTAAATAGAAACTAATGAATGTGCATTAAGCAATAACATAATGTATTAACATAATATGTGAAAGTGCTTCAAAAAATAAATATTGAAGCATGTATTTAACATTATAGATGACATAGTTTCAGACATTACAGATGTGGTGCATTTGATGATGACATGGTGGGTAAGTTTCTAAAGTTAAAAACTCGCCATGTTGTCGGTCAGCCATAGCTTATATCTGAGAACACCCTTTCTACGTCACCACGAGAACGATTGCGTGCACGTTTCATACATAGCATGTTTGACATCAGTGAGGGCTGTACCGTCTCATCAATAATAGCATCACCACAATTATCTGACTTTTTAAAGGAATCTTCCATTCGATTTTACAACTGGTCACCTAATGACTCAGGGAGCATCGTCCGGGAAAAATGGCAGAAGTGATGTGATGGGGACATCGAAGTTCGTGATTGTTTTCAGTCGAGTGAATCAGCCCAAGCAATTGGATCATCAATATTTTGGACCTGTTGATGTATGAGTCGCTGTGTGTTTTTCTGCTATTTCGTTTCGTCTTCAAGAGATGCCTCCAGAGGAGCAATGTTACATGTGAGTGGACCTGTCGTCTCGGGGATTTCTGGATCTTTCTTTTTAAATGCCACTGGAATCAGGATCGTGTAGGTTTCCGGAAGTTGTGGTATCTTCTTGTTTGCTGTCCCTGGTTGAAAGTTAGCTCTTTCTCGCTTGGTGCCATCAGTCTCTTTTTTACGATTTTGGAACAGCGATATGCCAGTGCCATGAAAGGATTCACGAGCAGTGTTTGAGCTGGGATTGTGGTCAATGTTATCACCGCCGCAGTCGTGAAGAGACCATCTCGAAAAATGAGAGGACATACAACACCATCATTTTCATATTGGCTGGCTGCTTCGTTGGCCATATCCATGGATATATCCATTACCCTGTCATATGATATTGATAGTCCGAGATGGAACAAGTTATCAACAAGTTCACGTTTTCGTGTGTTTGCATGAATCATCATACCGAGGTATATTGGCATTGCCGTCTCTCTCCTCTTAGTGTGATGAGTACCAGTGGAACCTGGGCGTCTTTTCACGTAGCTGTTGTACTGCAGCAATTGTGCCATACTGAGCGTTGATTGTCTCACCTGCTCAGTTACTTTATTCATAATGTTTGGACCGTCCATTATCATGGCAACTAGTGCCACCAGTGACTTGGGAACAGCCTGTTCTTGGCAGCCTTTGCTAAAGGACCCATCAAATGTTGCTTGCATTCCCAACATATCTCGACGAATGAGTTGTGCTGCCTTAGCTAAACATATATATAGCTTCGTCGTCGCAGTTATCCACACTCGAATTCATCAGTGCAAATCCGACATCATCTTCAAAACTGAGTAAAACGTTTCGGCCTTGCTTGTAGGCCCGGATTCCAGGGACATTAGCAGGAATTCGATCTTTAAAGTCTGAATAGTGGATACGGCCAGCTACCTCAACCCCCATGTGTCTCAGTCGATCAGTGTATAATTTGAGAAGATCAGACAACTGGAATATTGGGGCAACCGATTGCTCGATCATCTTTGTGTCTTCTATAGCCTAAGAGTTCCGCCAATGCTATGCCGTGAGATATTCCATCTGTGTTCCTTTGTCGATCTACTGCTGTTTTCCTACTAGCTGCGTTGTACAGTTTCACAAGGCATGGTGCATGATATTTGGCATCCTGTACCACCAGGTCGCCGGAGCTAAGTTTTGCAATGAGTTTTTGATCTTGAAGCTTCAGGGCGCATTGCTTAACTCGACCGGACAGTTTGGGCATCATGGCATCATGCAGAGAGGCACGTTCTGTTGCAACTTCATCACAGAAGAAACATACATCACCTTCAGAAGGTCGGTCTTTTCGTGAAAACTGTCCGCCGCGTTTTAAGGGATCTCGGATGTCACTTTCACATGGAGGTATTGCAACTGTCTGAAGTCGTGCTAGACGACTTGAAGAACACTTCAAACGGCAAAATGAGTGCCACTGTGCGCTATGTTTGGCAATGTCTGAGGGATACCATCGCCATCATCTAATTGTGCTATGTGCACGCCAACTGGCTGTTCACATAATTCTCGAAACTGTGTTAAATTGCCCACCCACACGGTGATACCCAGCCCCAACATCTGTCCTCTTTGATTTGCTGGGCACTGGAGAGGCTCTGAAGATGTTCTTGAAAAGGGCACAACGACTCCAATCGATGGGGAGGATAGCCAACTGACCATGTAAGATGGTTGCAGACTGTAATCTTCTACGATCTCTTACATCGCTTCTTCGCCGACATGGTGGATTTTTACTTCTGATCAGTCCCCCTGCAAGAAGAGAAGTATTATATTAATATATATTAATATTATTATATATATATATATATATAAAAATATATATATATAAAATATATATATATAATATATATATATGAATATCAGCTTAATCGGGATTTAATGCCTTCTAGCGACAATTGAGGGTTGCCCTTGGGTTCTTTATGTGTGAAAAAAATAAAAAACGATGTGTTAATCATGTCTATGTGATATATATTCAGAAAGATATGACGTAAAAAAAGATTTTCACGATCCAGATGGCGGCCATCCTGGGTTTTCCCCACTTTTTGGGTGTCAAAGGGAAAAATGTGCTTGGCCCTATATCCTGAAAAATTTAGTATGTCATAATTAGGGCCCCGGACAGTTATGCACTAAAAAAACCATGAAATATGCATGCAAATATGCACAAAAAATTGGACAAATATGCACTAAAAACAGGACAAAATCCCTTTTATATGCACTAAAAAATTCACTTAAAAACCCCAAAAATTGAGGTTTATCGGAAAAAAAATATTTAAATGAAACAAATTTTAATGTTTTTTAAGCAATCACATAATTATTTAAATATTATAGGGTAAAAGTGCTTCAAAAAATAAATATGAACTGTATTTACATTATAGCTACAATTTTCAGACTTCGTTTGGGGTTCATTTGATGAGACATGGTGGCGAAAGTTTCAAAGTTAAACCCGCCTGTTGTCGGTCAGCATAGCTTTAATTCTGAGAACACCCTTTCTACGTCACACGAGAGATTGGTGCATTTTATACATAGCATGTTTTGAAATGTGAGTGGCTGTACCCTCATAATAATAGCATCACCAACTTTATCTGACGATTTTTTTTTTCAGTTTTTCAAAATCCTTGTTTTTGTACAACACTTTTCTCATTTACCTAGTAAGCATCAATAAAACTTTTCAGTTCATCAAAAACACCATTAACCAACGAATTGCCGAACAACAAAAGCCCCCTTTTCCTTAAAGTCTAGTAATTGTTGATGAGATGCACCAAAATTCGTTGCAATGAAGAGCAAGCTTTCCTTCTTTCTTCAGTTTCAAGTAAGATCTTGCTTTCCTGAATTCCCCCTGAGCCTCCTCAGGGTCGAATGTCGCAAAAAACAGCTTCAATGACGTCGAATTTTTTCCCCCATAGTACGTTGCAGCTCGATCCGCTTCCCCCCTTTGTCCCCACAGGGGAAGGGGGAAGTGGGTACTTGGAGCGATTTTTTTAAATCTCGCAGTTCGAGAAGGTCCCTTTTGAGAAAGATTTTCTTGATGTTGGCTATCAGTCGATTTACTCTGGGTAGTTTGACCAAACCCAGTTCTGCTCACGAGCAGACCATGGCCAACGGTACATGGATTTTTTTTGGATACATACTTGCATTCTTCATTGCTTTGCACAGTAAGGTGCGCATCATGCCCCAAAGAGAACATTTTCATACTCTAACATTTGGCCACAACAATTGCGAGAATCTTGAAGAAACCAGCAACAGTGGAAGTGGTTGACTTTAATAGTACCCAACATTTTACTAGGTGTATTTGCCTCGCTCTGTTTCATTCCTAACACACCAAAAAAAAGATTTACTACACCGTTGCTCCACCCCTGGTTTCATCGAGTGACACCCATATTTTCTTTCCACAAGCCTTTCTCCTTATGATTTCCATTGTGTCCCCTTTAACAAATTTTGAAACATATTCTTACGTAATGTTGATTCGTCAGGCACCTTTTTTCCGTATACTGTTCCAGGGAAAGACTTTAGGCACTTGTTATTTAGTTTATGCAATGGGATATCTGCTGAAAAAAAACGCCCCTTGCACAAATCTGCGTTGAACTGGGAACGTCAGGTCCTGACTTACGGAACATGCAAGAAATAGTTGTTGCTCCTTCTGTGCACTTTTGGGCTTAACAGCTTCGACGGTGTGCTTGGATGTTTTTAAGGTGTTTTGACTTGAAATTTTTTGGGCTCGCCCGTCATGGGCTCACAATATTTCAAAACAGTACATTCCATCAGTAGTAAGTGCTCAAAATTCCCTTACTATGATCTCAGCACTTCATTTTGGTTTCTTTTTACTTCCGGGATTTTCACGAGCAGCTGAAGAGAGTAGCTCCAACAGCAGCACTGCTCCTGACTGACTGCTGCAGCAACAACAGTCGGGGGTTGGGGGGGAACCCAGAAATCCAAGGACCGGAAACGACAGATTTAAAAAACGTGACCTCACCTCACTTTTACCAAACCACACCCCACCCCACCTCACCTCCCCGTACCCTTTGCTCAATGAATTTTTCCAAAAAATGCATTTAGAGCATTTTCTAGGAAATATGCACTTATCATAGAAAAACGCAAAAAACATTTGCATATGAAATAGCAAATGCCAAAATTCCCGGGGCCCTATCATAATCATAAAATGCGCCAATTTTGGTGTTTTTTACCAAAAAAGCCACAACAATCACATATCCGCCCTACTACTAGAGTAATAACTGACTGTATCGTAGCTAGCTTTGGGTAGATTTTTTCTGTGCAAAAAAACTTCCAACAAAGCCCCCACAAAAGAGGCAGTGGGTTTTTAAAAACCAAAGGCTTTTCCTCAGCTGATCTCGGGTTTTGCCTGAAGATTCACTTCAGAAGAATCACGCTTTTTGGCAGATTTAAAATTTTGGGATTTTTTTTTTGCCGCTCCTGAAATACTTTATCACAAGGAAATTCATGATTTATGTCAAAGACCAAATCTGGGACATCTAAGTTTCCCTTTTGTTCGCTTTTTTAAACCCAGCACACCCTTTCCTCGTCAGTTTGACTAGTTATTGGCTTATTAGGTAAATCATTTCTCTACAGATGACACACCCCCATCTCTGTTCAGTTTTTAAAGTTAGTTCATCTATCCTCCACCACAATTAGCTGTTATTCCATGCACATGCACCGAAAAAAGAAACAAAATTTAAAGACATTTACAATCTAGAAAAATTTCAAAAACAACAGTGGGGCATGCTATGGTTAAAAATAAGCAAATAAAGTAGAATAATGACAATTTTTTGCACAAATGTGGGGCCTGATTGCAATGATCTCCCAATTAGGTCACTACAGACAAATAAAACCATAATAAATAAACTCCTTGACCTGAGAAACATAGGATTAGACACTTTGTTTGCATTTATGCCTATTATTTTGGAAGAATCAAAAATTTTGGTTTTGGGTACTCGGTGGCGGCCATCTTGGATTACAGCAAATTTTGGGGTACTAGCAGTGAGCAGATCAGGGTAGTTTTTTTTATCCTGGCTAGTAACCAAATTTCCTGTCAAAATCATTGAAAAAAAAAATAAGAAATTTTTTGTCCAACCTGAGTGGATTTTTTTCTTTTTTTACTGGACTAATTTGTTAGGGGCCTTCAGGGACCTTCCACCAATTTTGTCCAATATTCTATTAAATCACTTTTCTTCCCCCGATCTTAATTTTCACCATCCGACAAAGCGGTGAGAAAACCCCTTTTTTTTTTTCTGAGCAAAAATGCATCAAGTTTCCCGACCCTTTTTTTTGGCAATCGATATATCAATAAAGCTTGGGGCAAACGCTGCGGGGCGCTTTGCCTCTCCCCCCCTAGACCCCATTTCCCGGGGGGGTCACCACGCGCGAGTCCCCTTGCGGCTCCCTTCCCATACCAACAACTCTCAAAAGGAAACATAAACCTTGCCCCAGCCACGAGCCTTGTGGGCTCCTCCACGCCAGTTTGTCTCTTACAGATACAATCGATGGAAGGTTATTTCGGGGGTACGTCCCCACATCCCATATAGCCAAAGTTGGCGGGGATAAATAGCATGTTGTGGAAATTATCCACTAAAAACCGCTCTTAATTGGGAGAATGGTATGGTGGGATAGCCCCCCCTGTCAAAAAGGGAGATGTAAAAATTCAACCTATGTTTTAATTTTTATAGAATTGTGTATAATTAAAGATGCTTAAATATAGAAATATAATTCTGGTGGTAATCGCTATACCACAATTAAAAAAGGGATTAACATGATATAAGAATTGGAGGAAAATATTGGAACCTACACGTATAGGAGTAAACATTATTGGAACGTCACGTGTAGGCCCACCGTCTTGTAAACTTTTTCGGTCAAAACATCTTCAAGCATTAAACCCTTTAACGATTTAAAGGGGTAGCTACGCTCTTGATTTCACCTAAGGGTATCACGCTCATTTAATATATTGAGCCAGCATAACCGTAATCGTTAAACCAAGGACAAAATGGTAAAAAAACCACAACGTACAGGGGCCCCGCCAGAGGGAACTGGAAAGTTACCCTCGGCCTATAACCCTCGCCGCCATTACGTACACCTACACAATTGCCGCGCCCTTAGCCCCCCCTCAGTAAAATACCACCCCTTCCCCAAATAATAATAAAGCCTTCAAATCATCAACCCCTCTACCACGCTGAGTATACCTTTGTTAGCGTCTAACTAGGTTTCATTTCGTTTGGTAGTTCTTGGGTTAATCGCAAGGGGGATTTTTACATCAATTATTACTATAATTTCAACATTTTTGGTGCCCCGATGGAGGATTTCTTTGGGTATTAAGGGGAACCCCTTGTGGGTCACAGCTTTTGCCTCAGCGACTAGCGGTTGAAGGTGTGGAACTCAGGTTCTTTCAGGCCCCGGCGGTCGTGCTGAATTTTGACACGACCAGTCTAAATGAAGTACTCTAGTGGCCTAAGACCTCACAGTTCTCTTTCTGGGAGGTAACGATATATAGCCACCATTTTTCCCCCGGCCCCCCTTTTATAACAATTTGCTTGGCCGCCGTATTTGCCCCCCGTCTCGCCCTCGGTCACAGACAGCCACGGCACACAGGGCCCCATTGGTTTTAAGCTATCATCCGCCCAAAAACAATGTTTTCAGGAAATTTTTTATTAAAAAAAGTGGTGGATGGTTATAGGCATGGCTTCTGCCTTGGTAGACCCAGTAAAATGCACATCCCTCCTTAAATTAAATAATTAAATTTGGGAACCCTAACCGTAAAATTGTAGCCAAAACCTTTTTTTTAACCCAACAGATCTGGTCCAAGTTGGCCGCCTTTGTTGGCGGTGGACGAGAGTTTTTCTGAGAGTGAGGTGCCACTATGCGGCGTGATGAAGAGGGGGAACCCTTTTCCAAGAACTCAGGGCATCCGGGAGGGTGTTTTACAAGCGGGGGTACCCAGTGAGGAATTGCGAAGGATCTGACCCCCATGGTGTTTGCCCAGTGAATAAATCAAAAGCCCCCGTTTTGCACCTCCAGTGGTTGTTATTGACCCGGGCCGGACCAAAGGTAGATAATTTTTGGGAAAAAGGATAAATGGGGAACGGCCTAAAGTGGAACGTGGGGAAAAAAGGCAGGGGGAAAATCGCCGCCCCTAAGATTTCCCTTAAGGGAAGAATATAAACTTAAAACATTTAAAAAAAAAAAAAATAAAAAAAAAAAAAAAAAAAAAAAAAAATAATTGAAAAAAATAAAGGGAAAAAAAATTTTAGGAAATTTTTTAATTTAAAAAAAAAAATAAAATTAAGAAAAAATAAAAAAAACCCCCAAAAAAATTTTTTTTTTTAAAATAATTTTACAGGAATTAAAATAAAAAAAGTCCCTACTTAAGACCTGGAGGGTGGCCCCGGGTACTTTTTACCGGAGGATCAAAGTTGGGGGAGGAAAAAAAAAGGATTTTTTGGGGGGGGGGGAAAAAATTTTTTTGGGGGGGCCGTTTTTTTTTTTTTAAAATGCCCCCAAAGCAAAAAGGGAGAAAAAAGCTAGTTGGGGAAAAGAGGGGGGGGCTAAGCTGAAGAAGCAGAAGCGAAAAGAAAAGGTCAGACGTCTTTTGAACTGCCAGGAGCCCAAAATTTTCCTGGGCCGGGCTGAAGATCACCGGATTCTGAGGATGGGACGGGGAGTCGTTCACCCTGCCATTAAAGGGGGAAAGAGGCAGGGGGGCAACGGGAGGCTGCCATCGGGTTAGCCGCTGCTCGGGGAGGCTGGGGTCCCGGGGGCACCCCCCTTGTATGCAGTACTTGGACGGGCCCCGCTGCAAGAAAAACAAAATGCCTCCGGAACCGGGCGCTGGCAAGCATCCGTTCGACGTTCCCCCCACTGCTGTGCTGCCTTGGCTTCTGGATTCCCCCCGGGACCTTATCACTGAGGGCCCCACCTCTCTCCTGACATGTCGTACCGGTCTGCGACCCCTAAAAAGCTGAGGAGGGCCAGGCAGGATCCCATGGCATCGGCCGGGGGACCTTTGACCAGGGATGCACCAGGGTCCCAAAAAATTGTTGTTGGTTTTTAAGATGGGAGGAAGGACATGCCCCGATGGTGCCCGACATATGGGGAACTGCACCCAAGGTTGATCGGGAGGGCAAATGTTGTCATGACAGAAGACCTCTGGAAGGTCCCTTTGGCACTTTTACCGGGGGAGGAAAACCCGTGCCCCTGAGAAGCCTGCGTTAAAGGTGGCTCAGGCTTCTATGACTCCTGGTGACATAGACTCCCCCGACTCACTGATCGTATCCCCTTTGACTCAACTAGGGCCAACACGGGGTGGAAAGGGTGGTACTCCGCCTTTGGAGAAGATGCTGGGACCAAGCTCTTTTGGAGATATGCTGTTAAACCCCAAACGAGTTGCCCCTGTGCCACCTTATCACCAGCATCGAGGGGCCTTTCCCATCTGACACTGGGGCTTCACGGTCCTTTTTTGCTGTCCAGCGGGTTTAAGAAAAACCCAAACCCGAGTTAAAAAGGCCAGGCGGGAAATCTCCGGATATACGGAGTATATCCCGGACATGTCCCGACCCCCAGGTCTCCACCAGCTTACAGGGGGCCCCTTTTTTTCCCCCCCCGGGGCAGGGTCCCCGGGGAAAGGGTCCCCCCCAAGGCTCCCCCCCCGGCCCATGGGAAAAAAAGGGGGAAAGGGGGCCTGGCAAAAAACTGAACCCCTGGAAATCCTAAAACTCCTTTTTTTTCAAATCTACAAAAAGGTTCCAAAAACAGAGGGGCCCCAAACCCTCCCAGAAAAGGGGGGGAAAAGAAAGGCCCCCAGGAAACCCGGAAACATGTCCACCCGGGGGGGGGCCCCCCCCAAAGGGGGGGGTTTTTTTTTTGGTGAGGGGCCCCGGGGGGGGCGAAGCTTTAACCTTTTTGAAATGAGGGGCCCGGGGATGGGGAAACCCAAATGGAACCCCCCGCATCCCCCCTGGACTTGCTCCCCCCCGGGGGGTTTAAACCCGCTGGACCCGGGGTTTAACCGTTCACCCGTTTCCGCCCGGGGATCAGATCCGGGTTGGTCAAGCCGTACGAGGCTCCAGAAAAAAATTCTCAAATACAAAAATAACTTAAAAAAAATCGTCTTAGAATTCCCATTTTAATAAAAAAAGGGGGCATGCCAAAGTTGAGAAAAAAATTTTTGTTAAGGGCGTTCCCTATGTCCCCCCTGCGGTATCCAAAATTTTTCCTGAGATAGGCTATTTGTCAGCCTTTCCGCCATGAAACGATTCCCATGAGATTCATCCACTAGCAATTTAAAGATGATGACGTTTGGAATTAGCATAGGATTGAGGTTTTTATGGGGAAGACAGCATTCCAATTTTTCCCTCGACACCTAATATGCCCTCTTTATCTAGGTACAGATTTTAAGTTTTGATAATTTGTTCCAGGGGGGCGGGGTGGCTAAAGCTGATATTCTAGGAATTCCTGCTTTTGTTTTGTTCAAAACCCAAAACTTAAAAGGACCCCGAACTACCCCCTGTTTTGAAGAAGACCAATTTTAGTAGTCTTTAATTTTTTGCTAATGGGGGAACCCTTTTTATACCAAACGGATCGGGGATCAAATGGTTCCAAAATCATATCTTCTGATATTTGCTTATTAGACCTTTTGATTGGCCATTCTTATTTTTTTTCAGTAGGTGGGCCCTTTTAAAAACCATAACCTGTATTCATTTGGGATAGTTTTTTCCCTCTGGACAAAAATCAGCTAGGTTTTTTTTGGGTAGCAACAGTTTAAATAGTGAAATGGGAACCCTTAAATAAATTTATTTTAAACACGTTTCCTGCAAAAAGGAATTTTTTGTTTTATGTTTCACAAACCAGTAGGCAATTTCACTATCGGTCCACAGATATACCTCCCCAAAAAATTATTTAGATTTTGTGCAATTTAGTGCCAAATTTCAAATGCATCAGCCCCATTTGTGAAAGGTTCCGGGTTTAAATTGGGGGAAACCCGAGTCTAGACAAAATTAAATTAATTCCTCTCCTGTTTTTAAGAGAAGCTACTGCCCCGGGTTGAAATTTTTAAAGCATCACAAAATTTTTGTAGTTGCTGGGGTTGCCCCCCATCAGTTTTTATTATTTTACTTATGTAAAATTCATTTTATCTTATTGACTCAGTTTTTTATGTCCCCTTTCTTTTGTATTTTTCCCCATCAAGGTGGGTATCCCAATCGGGTTTCCCCCAGGGCTTTTGTATTAGACATTTTTCCCCTTTTAGTTTTTTGGGCTCACTATACCCAAGGGGGGCAAATCTTGGGGACCCGACCTGAGTGTTCTCTTTGTTTGGGCTCATCAGAAAAAACTGGACACTTTAATCGAGTTTATCAGTTTTTTCATTCCACTATAATCCTAAAACTGATTTGGGCCACGGGGGGCGTTAATTAAGGAAACAACCCATTTCCTTCAGCCTTGTGAATTAGATTCCAACTCTGTAAAGGGGGGGGCCTTCCTGCACTCTTTTTTAGCCGGTTATAATTTTTTATAGTTTTTCTTTGAATTTTTGAAAATTTTAAATTTGGGTCTTAAAATTGTGATAATTGGAAAGGGAACACAGGGGGGATCTATTTGCCAAGGAGTAATACTTCATTTTACCATTTACATATTTAAAAGGTGATCATAGTGATCTAGAGTATTTTTTTCCTCTTTAGGTAACTGTTAACCCATAATTTATGCACGGGGGTATCCCCTTCTTCCAATAACTCGTTGATTGAGTGGGTACTAATGAAGTTCAAATTCTAGCAACCAAGAGGGGTTGTGATTGACTAGGAATGCATTCCTCTTGTTTAGGCTGGTGAGAACCTCCTGAGATAGGCTAATGTGTCAGCCATTCCGCCATGTATCAAGCTCCTATGAGATTCATCCATTAGCAATTTAGTAAGATGATGACGTTTGGGAATTAGCATGGCTATGCAGGTTTGTCGAGGAAGAATTTGGAATGCAGATCTTCCCGATAAAACCTGCAATCCCATGGTAAATCCCAAACGTCATCATCATACTAAATTGCTAGTGGATGAATCTCATGGGAACTCGTTACATGGCGAAATGGCTGACACATTAGCCTATCTCGAGAGGGAATTTTGGATACCGCAGGGTAGACAGGCAGTTAAATACTACCTCAAATAAAAAAAAGAGGGAAGACTAATCATCACCTATCCCGGGCCCCCATGGATCGAGTACAATTATTAAAACCATTTGAGGTAGCTGGCTGGTGTCGACTATACTGGGGCAATAATAATTATTATTGTAATTATAATTACAGGAGATAATGCTCCCCCCAAGCTAGTATATGTCTGCTTATTCAATGGCACCTCTACGAGGGCTGTTCATTTAGAAATAGCTGATGATTTAAGTGCCGAAACCTTTATTCAAGTGTTCCGGCGGTTTGTGGCTCGGCGGTCGTGTCCTCGGCGATTGGTTAGTGATAATGCTACTAACTTCATAGGAGCCTCCCCCATATGTTAGAAATATTAAATCATCCATTAGTACAAAAATCTCTAGAGTTAGGGAAATGCTCATGGACCTTACTAACCCTAGAGCTCCTTGGCAAAATGGTTTTCACAGAGAGAATGTTTGGGCATAGTTAAGTATTGTCTTAGAAAAACTCTCCACAAGACAAAGATAGGTCTAGAAGACCTGAAAACCATAGTGACTGAGATTGAGACCCGTATCAATAACCGACCCTTAACCTACTTAGATGATTCATCAGTAAATATAGAAGCTCTTACTCCCTCACATTTAATTTATGGAGAAGACTGGAACCCTTTCCTTTAATAGAAACAGGGAAAATATACAAGATCCTACAATAAATGACCCGGCTCAACATCTCCGGGAAGGTTATCACACCTTAAATAAATTTTTAAGATCATGGGACAAGCATTGGAGTGCAGATTAAAATACTGAGTCTAGGGGAAAATTTTTATGGGGCTCAACAGCCAGAAAATCAAAGTCCAATTAAAGTAGGAGGTATAGTAATCCTTAGTTCGCAATGGCCTCTAGGAAAAATAGCAAAATTGCATACTGATGGAAAGGGGATTGTGGGGGCAGTGGAGTTACTAGTGAGGGGACAACGATGTGTGCAGACGCAGACGGTAAATAATTTGATTCCCCTAGAGTTAGCTGAAGAGGTAAAGGGGGACTCTAAGTCTGCGTCTTGACATGCCAACTTAGGGGATTCCCGACCTCGCAGCAAGCTGCTTTAAAGTGTAAAACCACTTGGAGAAACCTCATAAAGGGGGTCATCTTATCTGAAGCAACCTTCATATTTCGCCGGCCCCCAATTGTGGAAATTATCCACTAAAACCGCTTCTCTAATCGGGAGAATGGTAGGGTGGGATACCCCCTCTACTGTCAAAAGAGAGATGAGTAAAAATTCCACCGATGTATATATTATTATAGAATTGGGTATAAATTAAGATGCATTAAATATAGTAATAAAATTATGGTGGTATTCACTTGTACCACAATTAATCAAAGGATTAACATAAAATAAGAATTGTGAGGAAAATATTGAAACCTACACGTATAGGAGTAAACATTATTGGAACGTACACGTGAGAGGCCCCAGCCGTCTTGATAAACTTTTTCGGTCAAGACATCATTCACGCATTAGACCCTACACGATTGAGGTGTAGTACACTCTTGATTATACACTTAAGGTGTAGTCACGTTCATCATATTACTATGATTGAGCACGCATAACCGATCAATCGGTTAAACCAAGGGCAAGTGGTAAAAACACACCACAACAGAGCCGCGCCAGGAGATGTGGAAAGTTATCCTTGACACCACCAACTCGGCCTACCACCATCGCCGCCATTACGTGCACCTACAACAATTATTGTCGCCTTACAGCGACTACCACCACCACTCCCTCAAATAAACTAATCAAGCCTTCAAATCATTAACTCATCTACCACTGCTGAGTATACCTTAGTTAGCGTCTGAATAGGGTTATCATTGCAGTCTAGGTAGTTCTTGGTTTAATAGCAAGGTGAGTTCACATAATTTATTATTATAATTTCAACAGTTTTGGTGCCCCGAGTGATGATAAAATTATATATACGTTAACCTGCCCTACACATTTTTTTCTTCTAAATTAGAAGAGTTCAGAATAACTTTAAATTGCACCACTAGGAGCCATTGAAGCTCATAACCCCTTGACAGAACAGAACAGTTCTCTGAGTGGCTACAACTTAATCATTTTGCCAGGGAGCTCCATTTCCTTAAGTCTATAGGGAAAATTAGTATTCTTTCTGGGATAAATTCAAATTGATTGATGATACGACTGATTTAATAGTGCTGCTAAATTAACCTAATTGTTAGGTCAGTTGAGAGGTTCTGCATATCTACTGTTAATTCCTTTACCAGCAGATATGCAGAACCTCTCAACTGTCCTAACAAATAGGTTAATATATGCACCTCTGTTAAATCAGTCCTATCATCAATCAATTTTAATTTATCCCAGAAAGAATACCAATTTTCCCCTTCAAAATGGGGCAATCTGTTGTGGTGTTTTTACCAAGTATTTACCAAGTATGATCAAGAATGTACAAAATACATGGAAACGGTATTCAAATATGAGAATTTAGTGCGTGATCAGAACACCACAGCCAAAGCTTTTTTACCCCAACTTAAATTACCAATTTGTCATTGCCCCATTTTGAAGGGGAGAATTGGTATTCTTTCTGGATAAATTCAAATTGATTGATGATAGGACTGATTTAACAGAGGTGCATAAATTAACCTATTTGTTTGGTCAGTTGAGAGGTTCTGAATATCTGCTGATAAAGGAATTAACAGTAGATATGCAGAACCTCTCAACTGACCTAACAATTGGTGAGGAGGACACGTGTGGAATCCAATAATGTTTACTCCTATACGTGAAGGTTGCAATATTTTTCCTCACAATTCTTATATTAGGGTTTAAACCTTTGATTAATTGTGGTACTTTGTGATTACCACCAAATTATATTACTATATTTAATGCATCTTAATTTTATACCCATTCTAAAAATATTATATACTTAGGTGGAATTTTTTATCATCTCCCTTTTTGACAGGGGAGGCGTATCCCACCATACCATTCTCCCGTTAGAGAGCGGTTTTAGTAGAAAATTTCCACAACTGGGTGCCGGCGAAAAAAGAAGGGTTTTCTTCAGGAAATTTGACCCCTAGCTAACTAACTAATTAGCTAACTCTAGGGGGAAACAAATTATTTACCGTCCGCACCCATCGTTGTCCCCTCCCCAGTAACTCCACTGACCCACAATCCCCTTTCCATCAGTATGCATTTTGTTATTTTTCCTAGAGGCCATTGCGAACGAGGCATATCTCCCCTAAGGATTACTATATCTCCTACTTTAATTGGAGTTTGATTTTCCCGGCTGTTGAGCCCACAGAGCTCTATATGAACTGGAGGGGCGCTCTCCTCGCGGAGCGCGTGACTTCGGGCAGCCATATTGAAACACCCGGATTGGCGCACCGCCTATAGTCCCAAAGCCTTAATGCTGCACTCTGCTTGTATTTTCTTCCTCATT
>JACEEZ010010490.1:57500-70819 GCA_016584305.1 Chionoecetes opilio
TTTTCTAAAAATAGGGGGGAGGAGGCATGACATATTATGGTGTACATAAGGGCGGGGCTCCTATAAATTTTGTAGCTTTATCACTAATAAATCCCCGGGGCCACGATCGCCGAGCCAAAAACCGCCGAAATTTAAATAAAGGTTTCGGTTTTTAAAAATCATCAGCTTTTTTTAAAAATGACACCCTTGAAAGGGGTGCAAGGTAAGCAACTATACTTTTTTGGGGGGGAGCTTTTATCTCCTTTAATTATTATTGCCCCATATAGTCGACACCGCTACCTCAAGGGTTTTTAGAAATTTTGTACCGATTTTGGGAATTCGGGGGGGGGAAAGGGGGTGATTGTCTTCCTCATTTCTCTTGCATTTGACACAAATTTAGGTCAACTGAACCCCCTTTATAATTAAAATGTTTAAAATTGGGGAGCCCTAACTCGTAAACTTGTATCCCCCTTTTTTTTTTTTTTTTTTTTTCTTTTAAATCTAATCATCAATTAAAATCATGGGGGAAAGGGGGCTAAAGGGATTGCGGCTAAATTAGGAGGGGTTACACGAATATATTAAAAGTGTGGGGGAAGCAGCTAGAACCCTTTTGACTAAAATATTTTTAAAGACGGGCCTGCTAATGCTAAAACTAAATGGGATGATTATGAATGGTTTACTTTAAACCCTTAGAACTGGGGATGAAAAAATTTTTAATTAATTTGAGACCAAGTATGATCAAAATGTAAAAATACTGGAAAGGGTATTAAAATTGAAAATTTTAGTGCGTGTCAAAACCCCACACCCAAAAAGCCTCTTTCCCCCAAATTAAATTACCAGTTTGTCTTTCCCCCCCATTTTAAGGGGGGAAATTGGTATTACTTTTTTAATTTTTAAAAGTAAAAAAACCATCCCCACATTTTCAAATTCCCCTATTTATATTACTATAGAATAGGGTAAAAAATTAAGATGCATTAAATATAGTTTAAAATTTTGGTGTATTCACTTGTACTACAATTAACAAAGGAAAAACATAATATAAAAATTGTGGGGAAAATTGGAAACCCTTCCGATAGGATAAACTTTTTGGAACGTACCGTTTAGTTCCACGTCTTGAAAAGGCTTCTCGGAAATTGCCATCATTCACCCCTTAAAACCCCTAACTTTAAAGGGTTTAGGGACTCTTGTTATAACTTAGGTGAGTCACGTCATCATATTCCAGTTTGACCAACATAACCGATCAATCTTAAAAACCAAGGCGAAAGTGTTAAAACCCACAATCGGGCCCGCACAGGAACTGTGGAAATTCCGTCGGCCTACCCCATCGCCGCCTTACGTGCACCCACAACAATTATCGCCCCTACAGCGACTACCACCCTCCCCAATAATAATCACCCTTCAATCAAACCCTCTACCACTGCTGAATATACCATAGTTAGCGTCAAAATAGGGTATCATTCGCTAGGTAGTTCTTGGGTTAATACAAGGTGAGTTCACATCAATTATTACTATAATTTAAACAGTTTGGTTTTCCAGTGGGATTATCTTTGTGAATGTAAAAGGGTGGCCGTTGTGGGCCAGTTTATCCCTCAGCGACGGGCGGGGAAGGTGGGGAAAACTCAGGCTCTTTCGGGCACCCGGCGGTCGTTTGATTTATTTGACACAGACGCACGTCAAAAAAGTACTTGAGTGGCCTCATACCTCACAGCCCTTTTTTGGGGGGCTAACGATATATGCCCCATTTTTCCCCGGCCCCTTGACAAACAATTTTGACTTGCCACCGTACTCGCCCCCCCGTACTCGCCCGCCGTGCACAGACAGCCACGGCACAGGGCCGCTTGGTAAGCTCCCATCCCCCAAACCCAAAATGTTTGCAATTATTGTATTAAAATAAAGGGTGGATGTTTAAAGGCTGGCTTCGCGCCTTAGTGGGCCCGATTAAAACTGCACATCCACCTTATTTAAAAAAATTAAAATTTGGGGAACCTAACCGTAAATTTGTATCCAATTTTTTTTTTTTTTTTTTTTTTTTTTTTCATCAAATCTTTCAATTAAAATCAGGGGAAGGGGCTAAAGCATTGGGGGTTTTAAACTAGGGGGGTTCATGGTAAAAAAAAAGGTGAAAAAAGCACGAGAATATCCCTATTGATATAATATTTAAAGACGGGTTTGCTAAGTTAAAAACAAAATTGGAAAATTATAAAGGGGTTTTACTTTCAATTTTTTAGAACTGAGGATAAAAAATTTAAATTAATTTATGAGACCAAGTATGATCAAGAATTACAAAATACAGGGAAAAGGGTATTCAAATTGAGAAACTTAGTGCTTTGATCAAAAAGCCACAACCAAACCCTCTTTACCCCATTTAAAATTACCGGGTTGTCATTGCCCCTTTGGGGGGAAAATTGGGGTATTCTTTCTGGGAAATTCAAATTATTGATGATGGGACTGATTTAACAGGGGTGCATAAATTAACCTATTTTTTAGTCGTTTGAGAAGTTTCAATCTCGGGAAAGGAATTACAGTAGAAAATGCCAATTAAATGGGCACTCAAGATTCTTAAAGAAAAATTTGAAATAAATCAGAAAAAAGAATCTATTAGCACGTTCAGGGATCTACTGACCCTTCTCCAATCACAGAGAAATTGGGAAGATTTCAAAATAATTTTAAATTGACAAAAGAGCCATTAAATTATAAACCTTGACAAGTCAGACGGGAGGGTCTATATGATATGAAAAAAAACTACCAACCAGGACCCGAGACCACTAAAATAGAGGTACAATTAATACTTCACGGTCAAGCAAATAGGGAAGGTTTATTACAAGAGTGCAAACATTTGCAAGGTATTAAGGAACCCCCCCACGGGGGTTTGCTAACTAGACCTAAAGGTAATCAGCGATATCGCCCCCTTTAGAGTTTAAAGAAACCTCATGGGGGGGTAGTTTTTCCCGCTCCTACAAAGTTACGAGGGGAAAAAAACCGGTAGATATTTTTCAAACTAACCCCCCGGTAACCACCACTAAACATAGTCAAAGAACAGGTGCCATTCCTAAATAGGGGTTGTGAAGTCAGAAAAAAAAGTGCTTTCTGCGAGGAAAAACTCCCCCTCCCTTGTAATATATACCACTATTGTTCCACTAGGCTCAAAAGGGGTTTTGGGTCTGGGGAAAGCCTAACCTGCCTTTGTGGTAAAAATGCAATACAAACCTTCCTTTTAGCGGTACTTTTAAGAAGTGTGAAAAACCTTTTCACTAGCCTTATGTTTAATGGGGGAGTGAGAACAGACCCTACGGTCTTAAAATGGCAGTAATAAAAAGAGTAGTTCATCCGCTGTCCCCACGGGGAATTGAAGGGGAGCCACAGTGGTAAGTCGCCCTTGTGAAAAAAATGTTTGACAGTGGGCAAAAGATCATTTTTAGTGGGGAAAATATTGATCTATTCCAACTACCTATAATTTGCGGGGAACTTTGCCATTTTGGGCTTTCTGGCCAAAAAAAAGTTCAAGTTTTGACATTGTTCGACCAATAGTCCAATTAGGAAAATTTTAAAAAGAGGGGGAGCTGCTGCAGTTATAACATCGGTATAATTTAAATGAAAGGGCAAAAAATACAAAATATGATTTTGAAAGGAAAAGGGGTTTTACTAGTTAGAAATACCTTTGGGATGTTGATGGCCCATACCAATTAATAATAGGCGCGATTTTTTTGGGCGATACCTTGACTTTTATTTCCAAAACAACCCCCAGACCCCAACATGTGGAACTTCATCCATTTTCCCGATGAGGAACTGTCATTTATGCCTATTGGACTTCCGTGGATTATTAAAAAAAAAGCAGCTTTCAAAACTTTTGGGCCATCCTATCTTTCATTGCTGGGTTTTCCCTGCTTGATAGTCAGGTCAGGGTAAGCGAGAAGCAACAGCCTGTTTTTGCAGATGCCAACACATGTCTGTGTAACAAAACTTAGTTTTAATCAAGGCATAGAAAAGGAATGCCCTTTTGAAAATTTTGGTCCCTTATGGGGTTGCACTTGAAAAAGTCTGAGCCTATTTAGCTGATTTGCAACAAATTGCTCACAGCCAAGCCCGATTTGTTTGTAATTCCCAAAGGGATTTTTAAATTTTTTCCCTTTATATTTTTAGTTTTAGACTGCAGGTGTTTTATACAGAAAAATTGTAAAATGTAAATTTAAAAAGGATAAAACTGCCTTTCCTACCTGTATATTTTGTAGAATGTATGTTAGATTTAAAATGTCAGAGCCGTAAAATTTTTAAAAAGAAACAAAAAATGGTGGACGTTTTTCCAAATCACTACTAGGGTGGACGAACCAAAAAGGTTTTAAGAGCCTGCCTAAATCAATGATCCACTGTCAATTATGTAAATGGTAAATTGAAGTAGGACTACCTTTGGGAAAAAGAGCCCCTTGTAACCCTTTCCCAAATTTTACATAGTTAAAAAACAAATTAAATAGTTCAGCCCCTTTTTTTAAAAAACAACTTACGTACAATTTTTAAGGGTTTAGATAGCCCCGAATTAGGGGGAATTTTATTGGTAATTTGCAGGGGACAAAAAATTTAAGAAGAACTAATACAATTTATAAACCGGCAATAAGAGTGCAGGAAGGCCAGCCCCCTTACAGAGTTGGAATAAATTTTTTAAGGGTAGAAGGGGAATCGGAAAATTTTTTTTCCTTTTTTAAGCGCTATTTAAGACTGCTAATTTGGGCTTTTAAATCATAAAGAGATTCTGATCCTTTGAAGTTTTGGGTTTGAACATTACAAAACGGGAAATTTTCCCGGGAAAATTTATTTTAGCCTCGGTCAGCCCCTGGAAAAAACTTACAAAACATTAGGTCGTACCCAGATAATGAGGGCATCCTTAGGTTTTCGAGGAAGAAATAGGAATGCTGATCTTTCCGAAAAACCTCAAACCCATACTAATCCAAACGCATCATCTTACTAAATTTTTATGGAGAATTCCCTGGAAATCGTTAATGGCGGAAAAGGCTACACATTAGCCATCTCAGGGGGGAATTTTTGGATACCCCAAGGGGGACAGGCCGTTAATCTACCTCAAAACTTGTGTCAAGCAAGCGATTGAGGGGAAAACTAATCACCTATCCCGGGCCCCCTGAAAACCCCATGCATGGGTTTGGGACAAATTTTAAAACCATTTGAGGTAGCTGGTGTCGATTATACTGGGCAATAAAAATTTTCAGGAGATAATGCTCCCCCGAAAATATTCTGCTTATTCCTTGCACCTTACGAGGGCTGTTCATTTGAAATATATGTTAAAATGCCGCAACCTTTTTCAAGTGTTCCGGCGGTTTGTGGGTCGGCGGTCGTTCCCCCGGTTATTGTTTGTAAAAATCTACTAACTTGGGAAACCTCCCCCCTATTGTTAGAAAAATTTTAAACATCCATCAGTCAAAAAACTCTAGAGTTAAGGAAATGCTCAGGACCTTTACTACCCCCAGAGTCCTTGGCAAAATGGTTTCACAGAAAGAGATTGGCATAGAAGTCTTGTCTTGGAAAAATCTCCACAAGACAAAAAAGGTCAAAACCTGAAAATCATAGTGGGTGAGATTGAGACCCGTATCAATAAACCCACCCTTAAAACCTCTTAGATGATTTAAACAGTAAATATAGAAGCCCCTCCCTCACATTAATTTTTGGGAAAAGACTGGAACCCTTTCATTTAAAGAAACAAGGGAAGATAAAAGATACACAATAAATGACCCGGGAACATCTCCGGGAAGGTTTTCACACCTTTAATAAAATTTTAAAGGGCCCTGGATAAGCTTGAGTGCAATTATTTACTGAGTTTAAGGGAAAAATTTTGTGGGGCTCAACCCGAAAAACAAAATCCAATTTAAATAAGAGATATAGTAATCCTTAGGGGAGATATGCCCCTTGCAATCCCTAAAGGAAAAATAGCAAACTGCATACTGATGGAAAGGTGATTGTGAGGGCAGTGGGGTTTTTAGTGAGGGGGGAACGAGTGTGGGCGGTAAAAAATTTGATTCCCCTAGAGTTAGCTGAAGAGGTAAGGGGGGACTCTAAGTCTGCGTCTTGGGAGGGGCCCAAATTGGGATTCTCGCCCCGCAGGCAAGCTGCTTTAAAGTGTAAAACCACTTGAAAAACCTCATAAAAGGGGTCTAATTCCGCAGTAAACCTCATTTTTCGCCGGCCCCGTTGTGAAAAATTTTCCACTAACACGCTCTCTAAACGGGGGGAAAAGGTATGGTGGATACGCCTACCCTGTCAAAAAGGGGGATGATAAAATTTTCCCCCCTATGTATATTTATTATAGAATTGGGTAAAAATTAAAATGCTTAAAAATTTTAAAATTTAAATTTTGGTGGGAATCACTAGTACCCCAATTAATCAAAGGATTAAAAATAATATAAGAATTGTGAGGAAAATTTGGAACCTTCACGTAAAGGAGTAAAAATTTTTGAACATCGTTTGGGGGATTTTCCAAGATGGGGCTCATCAGAGACCAGCTCTGGTCTCTATACCATGAAACCCGCTTTTTAGTCCCTTTACCCCGCGAAATTCAGAAGAAAGAATTGTTAAGTTCCTGTACCGGAAACCATGGGGACCATACACAAATTATAGCCATGTCTCACAGTGTCAGTATAAAACGAAGTTTTTCCCCAAACAATGAAATTATTTTAAAAGACAAATATAACACCAAAGGATCACAAAAATGTGAAAAATTGGAAATATTATGCATTGTTCAAAGCATAAGAGCCATTAGACTTGTTAAATTTTATATGTGAGAGTTAGTTTTTTTTTTTCGTATATTGATTTAAATGCCCGAGGAAATTTTGAGTTATAGAGAGTGCTGCACCTGTTGTGTTGTTTAACGGGGGGCGGCCGCGGGGTTGTTTGAAAAATAAAAAAAAATAAGTTTGTTTATTAAATAAATTTAAATATAAGTTGAGATCCCCGAAAATTTTTTCATTTGCCTCCCTAGAGATAATACTAATAAGTAATTGTTTTTAAATGTATTTAAAACACCCGTGGAGCAATGAAAAAAAATTGTAAAAATTTAAATTTTATTATTCGCTTAGGCTCTTCAGAGCTGAAAAAACCCAACGTCGGCAAACGCCTTTCCAATGGATCCGGCCCGGGAATCTGGCCACTTCCCAAAAAAGGGTAATTTTCATTTTTTATCTTTTTTTCCCTTAAATTTTAAAAATTTAGATGATTATACTCAAAAACATTTTGATCACTACATTTAAATATTTTAAACTTCTAAATTATATAAAAAATATACAAATCTCAGCAAAAATAGACATAAATTTATAATCATACCAAAATTTTTGATTTTAAAATAAAATAATTTGACTCCGATCGAAATATCGCGACATCTACTAAAGTCGGGGCCCCACACAAAAAAAAACTGCATTTTGAAGTTTTTTATAAACTTTCGGGGATTAAAGGGAAACATATAAGTTTCAATCTCGGGGGGTTTGCCCACTCACCCGGGGCAAATTTTCAAAGGGCCCCTTTTTTTCGGGTATAAACACTAAAAATGATGAAAAAAAAACGATTTCAATAATTTTGTGTCTTTCATATTTTTTGCAACCAAAAACAATATTGAGTTTGAAATTTTTCAAAAATCCAACATGGCGACCAGTAGGACCTTTTCCCAAAGATTGCCGCCATTTTTTTGAAAAAAAAAAAATTGCCGTTTTCATAATTTTGGTGTCGATTTATATGTTTTTGACCACAGAAGACAGTTTATGATTTTAAATTTGGAAAATTAATATTGTGATCATAACGGCCATTTTCCAAGGGGGGCCCTGTGTTCCAAAAATAAAGGGGGCTTCTTTGTCGGGTAATCTCTGTTCAACTTCATATTTCTCCGACATTCACCTTGGCGTGGCAAAAAAGAGTCATTTGAGTTAGTTTTTTCTGCGGGACAGGCCCTCGAACACCCCTTCGTGCATCTGCCTTGCCTTGACAAATTTGCATATTCATTAAAGGGGCCCACTTAGGCCCCCATACTATCAGTTTTCTGAAAAAAACCCCCCTTTTTGGCATGGGTATGTTGGTTTACTTCGCGCGACTGCCCGCAAACATGGCCCTTTGAAACGCTGCACGTGGGGGATGCTTCGTAATGCTTCTTTTTTGGGGCAGACTTTCGACTCTTTTTGTTCCCAATGGTGTTTTGTTTTTTTCGGAGCAGTTGACCCTCTGTTTTTTCAGTGCTAGATGCGTACATCAAGCATGTAACGCTCAAACTCCAAATACTCATCGGGTAACGAACGAGCACAGTAGATTACTGGGAAATGCCCACGTAACTGCTGGGAAAGCCTTCCATTTTTTGCCGGCTGTTTTCTTCCCTCTGCCAAAAAAGGCAACACGTTCACCCCCACTATACGCGGGAAAGTCGGGAAAGAGCTGAGCAATTTCGGTCCCAAATTTCCCCAGCAATTCTATGTAAGGAAATTTTTATATTTCTTGCCGTTCCAATAAAAACCACATTTTCTAGTCCTATAGCATGTAACTTTTGAAGCTACTAAAGCAAGCACTAACCACCGTATCTACTGTCCGAATGCCATCTTGGTTTTTCCCTTTCTTTACCATATCTGTTAGATGTAAAAAATATCCTGGTATCCGCCTCTTCATGCTTTAGGGGGGGCGGAAGGCCGGAAGGGTTGAGCAGATGCTGACGGTGTACCTTTTTGTGGACATTGGAAAAAACTGCCATCGTACTCCCTCCTTTAAACGGCAAGGATGCAAGTAAGTCAAAAAACTTTTTTGTTGTCTGAATTTTGGGAAATCCTTCCAACTTCTGGGCAGGCACCTGAAAACCGGAAAACCATCTTCACCCCCTGTACGCGTTTCTGTTCGCGTCTGCTTTTTCAAGCTATCTTTTACGTATTACCCCCAAACAACATAAAACGGGTACTTAAACTGTTTGCTTTTTGGTGAGATGAGGAAAAACGTGTTGGGATGAAAATGTCAAATTTTTTCATTTTTTTCCGGGGTTGCAAGATGTTAACGAGTGCAGCTCCATCAATGAAAAAAACATCACTTTAAAAGGGTTGCTTGCTTTGTTGCACGTCTGACATTCCAAAACGTCAAACGGGCCCAGCTTTCTGCCCGAGATTGAGATCCCCATCTGCGAAAAGGGCAGGAGGAAATGGTTGATTTTCATACATTTTATCTTCAGGAGTCCCAATTATCAATTCCAACACTAAAATTGACGAGAAAATTTCTAGAGATCTATTTTTAAAATGCTGACCAAAAGAACTGTATAGTAGTCTTGTACTGACAAAATAATATATTTGAACCAAAATCTTTCGTCTCAACAGTTTTTCAAGTTCCCAAAAATGACAGCCATCTTAGAAAGTGGCCGTTACTGATCACAATATTAAAATTTTCCAAATTTTAAACCTATATCTGTCTTACTATGGCCAAAAAATAAAAATCGACACAAGATTGTAAAAATGGGTTCATTCTAATTTTTTTAAAAAAATAAGGGCGGAAAATTTGGGAAAGGCCGCTAGGGGCCCCCATGTTGGATTTTCGAAATACAAACTAATATTCAGTTTAGATTTGTCAAAACTAGGGAATCGACGCTAAGATCTTTAAATGGGTTATTTCTATATTTTAGTGTTCATACCTCGAAAAACGGTGGCCTTTTTGAAATATTGCCCGGGATAGGGGGGACCCCTCCTGAGTTTGAGCTATTATGTTCCCTTTTCAATCCCTAAAGTTTCAAAAAATTTTCATAATATGCAGTTTACTTATAAAATTGGGTATCTGGGAGCCTGGGTATCGGGGGCTATACAAACAAATATGAAATTTTAATACGACTTTACCTCAAAATGAATTTTTCCCCTATAGTGTAAACCACAGCTCATGTTAGGTAAAATTCTTCAAAATCTTGAGGGTTTCTACCCTTTGCATCAGTCTTTTTTTTTGGTTTCTGAGTTTGGAAAATCACATGTTTTTTTGACTGCAAATGTTTTCGAAATGATAGTTTTTGTGGCACATACTACTAGAAACTATTGCCGTGTATTTTTTCATCACACCATTTTACGCCCTTTCACTAGTTAAGGGCAAAACCTTTTTCGCCCTCCCCAAAGTCCCGTACTAGTGTGCTATGGCAACAAAGGATAAAATTTTCATTACTTCTGGCATTAAAATTGTTTCCCGTTGTTTCCTGCACAGTTTTCCCGTAATAAAAAGAAAAAAAAAACTGAACATAATTACGAATTCTGACAGATACAAGGGGTGATTTGGGGGGGGTCTTGACATTGAAACCCCAAGAAGATGGGTGTGGTGGCCGTCCATAGTACCCTTTTACCGAAAAGCGCATATGCTTAAATAAATCGATACTTTTGCAGCATAGCAGGTCGCCCTCGCCACTCAACTGACATGTTTTGCTGCAGTATCCACATTACTTCCCCTCGACCATGTTTTGTTTTCGCTCTAAAATCCTTCTGAAGTCGACTATTCCTCTTTTTGTTTTGTTGGACTAGACGTTTTCTATATACTAATAAATACAATGTCACGTTTGTCTGGGGGCAGAATAATTTTTTTAGAAGCCAGTGGGGCGTTTATAGTGTTTTTGGGGAGTCCGTGCCGCTACTGAAAACGCCTATAAACATCCCCAAAATACATTTATAAAATTTTACAAACAGTTTGCAATTTGGGTGCAAAAAAGGAAGTTAATATATTCACTATAGGGTGTAATATGCCTACTAATATTATTTCAATAAAATGAAAGTAAAATAAAGGGGGACCTCCCTTAGCTTTTATTTTTCCCTTTGTTTCAAATAAATTTCACCTGTTAATGAAGATATAATGATAAAAGAAGCTACCGATTTGGAATATTTACTTTTATATTGGGCCTGTCCTAAACGTGGCCCTTGTGGTGGGCCTTCGGGGCTAAAAATTGAAACCCTTTTGGGAAACCCAAATGATAATTTTTTGACATATCTAATAGTTCCCCAAGTGACTACGTGGTTTTTTTTTCCGTAACGAATTTGGGTACGGTCTTCGCATCTTTTGCAAAGATCGCATTTGACGGCGTCTAATGCATTCATTGTCATCTCTGCGGTTGTCGCATTTAATGTGAAATGTCCCACCCGTCCTGATTTTTTTAGCTAAAATTTTAGGGGCCTGAAAAGGGGTTTTTTCCCTTAAAATAATCGTCCGACCTTTTATTATTCCTGATTTAAGAATAAAAAATTGCCATTTCGCGTTACACAATATATTTCACTTTTTTCACCAGTAGCCCTTTTTTTTAATAATCCGCAATCAAATCTAAAAAACCCCGAGCTTCGAAAACGCTCCTCCGGCAAGCAGACAAAAACACCATGCCGGGGACGTTACGTAGGGGCCTCCCAACCCCCCGCTAATCCGAAGCAGTAAAAACAATAGATAAATATAGAACTTAAGATTTTTTTGGGTTTTTTGTGATTTTTTTTGCGATTGCATATGCTGCCCTTTATGGGTACAGCAAGAAAGCTGTGCTTTCCAGAGAAGTTTGCACCGTTTTTTGACCGATACAGACACTTTTGATTTGGAAAAATTTTGGCGGGAGACAAGGGGAAGGGCAAAAAACACTCCCCTGCCTGTCACACTGTTCCCTCACCCCCCCCCCCCACCCACCCACCCCCCCCTTAGCCCCCACCTAGCGTACCTTTAAAAGGCAGTCTGCATCACAAACAAGTAAAAACACTCCCTTGCCCGTCAATGTTTCACATCCCCCAACCCAAATCCCGTTTTGCATAAAATAGGGAACCCGCGAAATAAGTCGTCTTACCTTTCACCCCCGCGTTTCTTACTTATTTTCCACAAATACTCCTTTATAAGTGATTACCAGGAGTGTGTGGTACTGTGGGTGCTGGGGTACTAGAAGACAGAAGAGAAATATTGCCGTTATAACCCTGTCACACAACCATCAGCGACGCTCCCTCCACAGACCAAATAAAAAAAATTTAGTATCCCCCGGTGAATAGACAAAGAAAAGTTTTCAATATGTTAACGAACGAAGAGACCAAGTTTTTACGAGGGCCTATGCACGATACGTCGTCTAACTAAACTCAAAGGTTACAAGAAAAAGACGAATCAGAGACAGCTACAGACGGAATTTTTAATAAGAAAATAGATAACTAGAATGGATGTGACACTCCCCAACTACGCGCGCTGGACGCGCATATGGCCCCAGGCTTGCTGGCCCTTCACTTGTTGATAACTATCATATAAACTAGTTTTTCTATTAGATATCTGTAATCTTCGTAATGTTTTTCTATAATATTTTCAAATAAAAACAGTAAAACACATAAAGAAATGCCATTACGAGACTGAAGAAAATGCAGAACTTTAAAAGTTCACTTCAAATCTTCGCCATTTAAAAATTTGGCAGTCAACTTTTATTAAAGGGGATCAAAAGAAACGCAATTTTTGTAGCTTTCCCTTGATTTTTGTTTTTCGATAAATGAATAACCATATCATAAAAATTTGCGTTAATAAATAAAAAAATCATCAAGGGGAATTTTCCCGATTTATATGTTATAATTTACTTATTATTTTATTTTCCGATAAAAGAATTAGCACCATGTCAAACGCGTTAACTAAATAAATAACCTCATCAAACGGGGAAATTACCCGATTTGATATTTTTTTTATTTATTTTTCCGCAAATTTTTGAAGGTTTTAATTCTTAACGAAAGGAAAAAATCAAAGGAAAGCTAAAAAATTTCGCTTGTATTTATACCCCTTTATGATAAAAGTTGACTCGCAAAATTTTAAATTTCAAGAGTTTATGAAATTAAGTTAACATATTCTTCAGATTTCGTAAAGGCTTTTTTTAGCGTTTTTACTGTTTTTATTGATAATTGGAGCGAGCGAAGCAAACTGCCCTTACCTAAAAACCCATTCGCGTAAGGGGGGTGGAAAACCATTCGTGACCAAAAAAATTATAACTACTCCTAAAAATTTTTCGGGTTAGCTGAAATTTTACATGCAAGTAGTGCGTCAAAATCAATGGGGGTCTCTGCAACAAAAAATTTTTCGTAGAACAAGCCTTTAAAGAAATTAGCTAATGATTTAATTTTGGCAAATAAACTTCGGTTTTCAAAAAAATTTATTTTTCTTTGAAATACACAAATGATCCTCGAATAAGTTTGCATAATAAATATTAGGGTACCCGATAAGAATTTTTTTTTTTTTCAACTTTGGCATGCCAATTTTCCCATGAAAATGGGAAATTTTAAGACGATTGTTTTTTACTTCCCTTTTTTCATTTGACAATTCTTACTTGCAAAAAAGCACTTTTTTATTTCAACCTTATCGAATAAGTTAAAAGAAGT
>JACEEZ010010493.1:0-15256 GCA_016584305.1 Chionoecetes opilio
TGTTTGAATTATGTTGTATTGTTTGTTGTATTGTTATTTTATTGTTATTTGAATTTTTTATTTATGATTATTTTGTTTGGATTTTTTATTATATGATTTTTGAATTGTATTTATATGATTATTTATTTGTATGTTTATTTTTTGTGAATTATGTTTTGATTTTGATTTGATTATTAAATGATTTTTGTATTATTTTGTTATTTTTAAATTTATTGTTTATTTATTTTGTGTTGTATTTGATGTATTTGTTTTTTAAATTTATTTTGTTAATTTTTGATTTTTTTGTTGATTTTTTTTTTTTTTTGATGATGATATTTTTTTTATGATTGGTTTGATTTGAGTGTTTTTAATTGTATGTTTTTTTTTATATTTATTGATTTAATATTAATTTTTTTGTGTTATTTAAAATATGTTTTTATTTTTGATGTTTTAGATTTATGTTTTTTTTGTGTTTTTAATATTTATTTTATTGATTTGATATTTTATTTATTGATTTTATTTTTTTTATGGGAATGTTTGATTTTTTGATATTTTTTTATGTTTTTTTGTTTTGATTATTGTTTTTATGATTTGATTTGTTGTATATTTTTTTTTTTTTAAGATTGTTATATTTTTTATTTTGATTTATTTTTGTTGATTTTGTTTTTGTATTGATTTATTGATTGATATTTTTTAGTTATTTTTTTTTTGATGGATTTTAAATTTGATTGTTTATTTATGATTTATTTTTTATTTTGATATATTTGATTTTTATTTTTTTTTTTTGTATTTTTGTTTCATATTTTATTTTGTATTTGATGTTTATATTAAATTTATTTTTTTTTTTTGTTGATATTATTTTGTTATGTATTATTTTGTTTTGTTTAATTTTATGTATATGTATGTTTTGATTTATATTATATTTTTATTTATTTTTTTTATATTTTTTTTTTATATAAATTTTTATGTATTTTATATGTTTTAATTTTATGTTTATATTATTAATTTATGTGAATTTTATTTTTTTTTTGTGATTATATTATTTTGATATTTGATTATTTGATTATTTTATGTTGATTTTTAATTATTTTTTAAATTTATTTATATATTTTTTTTGTTTATTGATATGATTTGTATTTTTGAGATATGATATTATTTTATATTTTATTTTGTGTATTAAATTTATAATTTTTTTGATATGATATTATTTTTTTTATATATGAATTTTATGTTTATTTTATTATATTTATTTTTATGTTTTGAATATTTTAATTTGATTAATTGATTATATGTTTTTGAAATATTTGATTTATATTTTGTATTATTTTGAATTTTTATTTGTGATATTATTATTATTTTGAATTTTGTATTTTATTGTTTATTAATATATTAATTTTTGATTTTATTTTATTGATATATTTGTTATTTTATAATATTTTTTGATATTTGTTTTTTTTGAATTTATATTTGATTTTTATTTTGTTGATTTTTATTTTACATTAGTTATTATTTTTTATTTTATATTATTTTTATTATTTTATATTTATGATGTTATTTATTTGAAATTGTATTTATATTTGTTTATGTGATTTATATATGTTTAGATATTATTTGATGTTTATTTTTTTGTATGTTTTGATATGATGATATTGATTATTGTATGTTATTGAATTATGTATATTATTGTATGTTATTTTATTGTTTGATATTAGATATATATTATTTTTTATTTGTATGATTTTTGTAATTTTATTAATTTATATGTGTTTTATATTTTTAATGATTTTTATTGTATTTATTTTTTTTTTTGTATGTATTGTATTTGTTTTATGATTATATTATGATTTATTTGTTATGTATGTATTTTTTATGATTTGATATTTGTATTGAATTTTGTGTTGTGATTTGTTATTATTATGTTTTGATTTTGATGTTGAAATTTTGTAATGGTTTGATGATGATGTGAATTTATGTTTTACTATTGATTCATATCTTGATTATTTTGTCTTATATGTATTAATTTGATGTATGATATTTATTATTATGTTATGGAAGGGTTTTTGTATATTAATATATTTTATAATATGTTTTTTTATTTTTATTTTTTTTGTATATTTTTTATGATGTTTTTGTTGTCATGATATTTTTATGATTATTTTGTGTTTGTGATATATTTGATATTTTTTGTATTGAATATTTGAATTGTTTAAATGGTCGTTGATATGTTATGATTTATGATATAAATTTATTTTTGCTGTTGTTGTTATGATATTTGAATGATATATGTGATATATGTTTTTTTTTTTTTAAATTTAGTGTGAATTGTTTATTGATTTTTTTGTTAAATGTTGTTTTATGAATTTTTTTTTATTGTAATTGATATGATAAAATTTTGGGTGAATATTTATATGATTGAATATTTTTAATATGGTTATTGTATTATTTGATGTATTGGTGTTTTTTTTTGATGATATTGATGATATGTTTAAGTTTTATAGTTATTTTTGATGTGATTGTTGCCTTCTTTATTGTTGATGATTTTGTGTGTGATTAATTTTTGATTTTTATGTTATATGATGAACTTGTCTTATTATGATCTATTGATAATGTTTTTGTGGATTTTTGATTTGATATTGTTTGAAATTGAATTTTGTTGTTTAATTTTGTTTTTTTGATAATTGATGTATTGATTTTGATTTTGTAATGATATATTTTTTTAGATGATGATATTATTTGTTGCGAGAATTTTTTTTAATGATTAGATTTATTTTATATATTTTGTATTGTGTGGTGGATTGCTCGATGTGTATTTGTTTTTTTGTTTTAATGTTTTTTAATTTTTTTTTTTTTTTATTTGTTTTGTTTGGGATTTGTGTTATTTTGTTATTGTTGTTGTTTTTTTGAATTTGTGGTTTTTTTTTTTTTTATTTAAATTTTTTTTGTTATTTTTTATGTTTTTGATTGTTTTGTTTGTGTTTTTTTTTTTTTTTTTGTTTTTTTGTTTTGTTATGTGTGTTGTTTTTTGTTGTATTGTTGTTTGTTTTGATTTTTTTGTTTGTGTTTGATGTTTGTTATTTGTTTTTGTGGTTTTTTTATTTTGTTTTTATGTTATTTTTTTGTTATTTATTTTGTTGTTGATTTTTTTTTGATGATTTTTTGTTTTTTTTTGTTTTTATTGTTTTGTTGTGATTTTTTTGTTTTTATTGTATTTTATTTGATTTGATTTTTTGTTGTTTTGATGTTTTTTTTGTTGTGTATTGATTGTTTTTGTTTGTTTTTTTGTTTTTTTATTTTTATGTTTGTGTTTTGTTTTTTTTTTTGATTTGTTATGTTGTTTTTTTGATTTTTTTTTTGATTGTTTGTATTTTTTTGTAGGTGTTTGTTTTTTTTTTTTGTTTAATGTTTTTGTTTTTATTTTTGTTTTTGATGTTTTGTGTGTTTGTATGATTTTTTTTTTATTTTGTTTTGTGTTTTATTGTGTGTTTTTAAATTTGTTTATTTTTGTTTGTTTTTGTTTTTGTGTTTTTTGAATGTTTGTTTTTTGTTATTTTGTTTTTATATTGATTGTTATTGTTTTTTTGTTATTTGTATTGTGTTGTGATATTTTTAATTTTGAATGGAAATTTTGTTTATTTGTTTTTTTTTTTTTTGTTTGATTTTTGTTTTTGTTTTTTGTTGTTTTTATGTTTTTTGATTTTGATTTTTTGTTTGTATTATTTTTGTTTGAAATTATGATTTTTTTGTTGTTTTTGTTTATTGATTTGTTGTTTTGTTAATTTTGTTTGTTTTGTTGATTTAATATTTGTTTGTTTATTTGTATATTTGTTGTTTTTGTGTTGTGTTTGTGTTTTGAATTTGTTTTTTTATTTTTTTTTTTTTTTTGGGTGTTTATTTTTTTTATGTTTGGATTTTTTGTTGTTTTGTTGTTTTTTTTTTTTGATTTTGATTATTTTTTTGTTTGTGAATTTTTTGTTTGTTTGTTTTTTTGTTATTTTTATGGATTTGTTGGGATTTTTTGTTTTATTGTTTTTGTATGTTTTTGTTTGTTGAAATGTTTGAATGATATTTTAATTGTTATGTTTGATTATTTGATTTGATAATATAATATATGATATGTGTTGTTTGTTTATATGTGTGTGTGTTGTTTGATTTTTGTCTTTTTTGTTATGTGTATTTCTTTTTTGTGTTGTGTTGTATTTATGTGATTTATTGTTTGTTTATATTGTATTATTATATGTGATTTATGTGTTGATGATTTGATGGTATGTGATGTTGTTGTATATGATATTGTTGTTGTGTTATTTGTTATTGTTTGTTTTTGTTTATTATATTTTTAATGATTTATATATGTTGTTGTTTGATTGTGATGGATGAAATTTTTTGATGTGAATGTGTGAATATTGATGTTTTGAGGTATTGTTTTTTGTTATATATATTGTGTTTTGATATATGTATTTGTTGTTTTATTTGATTTGTTGTTGTGTTTGTATATGATTATGTTATTGGATGATTTATTATTGTTTGTGTGTGTTTATGGTGTTTATTGATATGTTGGTTGATTTTGATATGTTTGGATTTTTTGTTTTTTTTGATTTGATTATGTTTTGAAAATGAATGATGTTATTTGATGGATTGTTATAGTGATTGTATGATATGATGATGTGTTTATGTATTGAATATGTGTTGTATGTTTAATTATGTTTTAATTATATGATTTTTTGTAGATTTTAATGTTGTTGATTTGATTGTTGTTTTGTGTTTATTTTGTTGTGATATTGTATGATTTTGAATTTATTATTTTTGTGTGATTTTTTTATGTGCTTGTGTTGTTTTGATTTGTGTATATTTTGATTTTTGTAAATTGTATTATGTTTGATTGTTTTTTTTTTGTTGAAAATAAATGTGTTTGTTTTTTTTTATTTGTATTGTTTGTGTGTGTATTGTGATTTAATTTGTGATGTAATTGTTGATGGTTGATTTTTGTGTTTTTTTTATTTTGTTTTTTTGTTGCTTGATTGTCATAATGATGATATTTGTGGATTTATGTGATTTTTTTATGTATGTGTGTATTTTGGGTTGATTTTTGTGTGTTTTGATGTATGACTTTGTTTTTTGATTATTGTTGAATGATGTGATTTGATTATGTCGTTGATTGTTATATGTAATTGTTGTTTTTTATGATCTATGTTTGTTATTTTATGTTATCTGTATTTTGTAATGTGATTATGTGAATTATGAAATATTATGATATATGATTTGTTTGTGTACTTTGGATTTGTTTTATTTATATTATATTGTGATGATGTATTGTATTTGTTGTATTTTTGTTGATGATTTTTCTTTTATGTTTGTTTATGTTGTTTGATTTGTTTGATTATTTTTGATGTATTGTGTATTTATGTATGTTGTTTTATTGTTGTATGTATTTGTTTTTTGATTGATGTTTGTTGTATTTTATTTTTTTTTGATTTTGTGATGAAATTGTTTCTTGTGTGGTTTTTATTGTTTTGTATTGTTATTTGTTGTTTGTTTTGTGATTTTTATATGATATTATTTGTATTTGTGAAATGTGTATTGTTTGTATGATTTTTTTTTTTATGATTATGTAATTGGTTTTGTGATTGAAATTGATTTTATTTTGATTAATTGATTTAATGTTGTTGTGTATATTGATTTGATTGTTTTTGTTTTTTTTAATATATTTTTGTGTGGAATGATGTATGTGTATTTTGATTTTTAATTTGTGTTGTTTGTTTTTGTATTTTGTTATTTGTTTGTTTAGAAGTGTTGTGTTGATGTGTTTGATCTTTTGTGTTTTTTTTTTTTTTTTTTTTTTGTTTTTTTTTTTTTTTTTTTTTTTTTTTTTTTTTTTTTTTTATGTTCTATTTTTGGTTGATTGATGTTGTGATATATTATTAGTTGTTTTATGATGTTTTGATGATTTTTGTTTTTGAATCTGTGTTTTTTATTTTTGAATATGTGATCTGAGTTGATTTGATGTGATTTATGGTTTAATTATGTTGTGTGTTGTTATGTGTGTTGATTGTTTTGATTTTTTTGATTTTATTGTTTTTTGATGATGTTTGATTCTATGTATTGTTTGATATGAATGTCTTTGTGTGATTCTGATTTGTTTGATTGATATTTGTGTTATTATGTATTTTGTGAGTTTTATTTTTGAGTTTGTTTTGTGTATTTTTTGTTTATTTTTTGTTTGTTATTTGTATTATGTGTATGATGTTATGAATGTTGATTGTTTGATTTATGATTTTTTGAGGTGCTGGTTTTGTGTTTATCTTTTTTTTGTGTTGATATTTATTTGTAATGATTGATGCATTATTGTATATAATTGGTGGTGAGATTTGTATGAAATTTGTGTTTTGTATTTATGAAATGTTGAAATTATGCTATGTGAATTTTAATTATTATGATTATTTGAACATTGTGTTGTGTTTGTTTTTAGGTTTTATTTTTGTTTTGATGTAGTGTGATGATGTATGTATTTTTATTTGTTGATGAATTGTGTGTGTTGAATTTTTTATTTTGTTATTCCGATTATATGTATGTGTGAATGATGATTTTGATGATGCTTATTTTATGTATTTATATGATGTTTTTATTTGTGTTGAATGTTTTGTTGTATTGTTTTTTTGATGTTTAATTTGAATTGTTTGAATTGAGTGTTTTTTTATTGAGATATTTGAAAAATTTTTTTGTATTGATGTGTTTATTTATGGTGGGCTTATTTGTGTTGTTGTGATTTTTGTTTGTGTGGTTTTTGTTTTTTTTTTTTGTTTTTGATTATTCTTTTTGTTTTTTTTTTTTTTTTTTTTATTTGATGTTATATGATTTGTTTTTTTGAATTTGTTGTGTTATGTGTATTATGAAATTTTTTGTTGATTTTTTGTGATTTGTTGTGTTGTGATATTTTTTGTTAATATATGGATTGTGATGGTTGATTATTATGGATATGTGATTTTTTGTGAATTTTATGTGATTATGATATATAATTGATTTGTATCTGTTGAAGTTGTGTGTTTATTTTTGTTTTTTTATTGATATATGATTTTATATATGGTGATGTTTTATTTTGTGTGTGTGTTGGATATGATTATTGTTGTATTATGTATGTTGTTTGATTGTATGTGTTATTATGTTGTTATATTTGTGTGTTGTTGATTGCTTTTGTTTTTATGAATTTTTTTGAATATATTTGTTGAATGTTGTTTTTGGTTATTTTTTTATATGATTTTATTATTAATTTATGATGTTTTATTATTATGATTATTTTATGATTGTTGTGTTGATATGTTTTGTGTGTATGATTGGTGTATGACAATAATATTGTATGATGGTATTTTTGATTGTTTTTTTATTGTTTGGTGTTGTTGATGTTATGAATATTTGTTTATATTATTATGTATGTATATTTTATTTGTGTTGTGTTTGATATGTATTTGTATTGAATATTTATGTTGATGTTTTTGATTTATGATATGTTGATGATGTAATTGTGTTTTTTTGTTGACATTAGGTGTTGCGTGATATGATTTTGTTGTTTTTGTTTGTTTATGAATGTTTTTTGTGTTGATGATTGTTTTTGTTTGAGTGTATTTGTTTGAATTGTATTGTTGTGTGATTGAATTGGGGTGAAATTGATTTGTTATATTTTTTTTTGATAATATGTTTATTTTATGTGATTGATGATTTTTTGTTTGTATGATTTATGATGTTTGATTTGTATTGAATTTGTATTGATGTGTGTGTTTTGTATTTATATGATGTTGATTTTATGTTGTTTGTGTGGTAAATGTTTATGGTTAATTGTTTGATGTGAATGTGTGTTGGTTTGATGTATGTTGTGTTTTGATTTGATGATGATTGTGTTGGTATTGATTAAATATTTGTTTTGTGTGATTATTTGTTGTATTGTGGTGTGTTCATTTATGTGTGTTTTATGTGTGGATTGTTGTGTTTGAATTGTATATTATGTGATTGTTTAATTGTGTTGATGATATTGTGATATGATGTATGTATGTGTTATGTTATGATGTGTTTTGCTATTGATGTGTTTATGTTTGTTGTTGATTGTGATTTGATTTATATTATATGCCTTTTTGATATGATTTGTTAATGATTATTGTTGTATTTGATTTGTGTGTGTGTTTGGTGTTTTATTTAATTTATTGATGTATTGAGGTGATGTATGTTGTGTTTTTTTATTTTTATTTGATTTGTGTTTGTGTGTTGATTGTTGTTATTTTGAATTATATGTTTTCTTATTATATTGATAGGTTTGTGTGTTGAATATTGATGTGTTTGATGGTTTTTTTATGTTTTTTTAATGATGTTTTGTTTTGTTTGTATGGATTTGAATTTGTGTATGATTTTATGTTATATAATTTGATATTTTATTGAATATTTTGATGTGAATGTGTGAATGTATTGTAATGTTTTATAGTATTTGTTGTTGTTTTTGTTTTGATTTTTTGTTTGTATGTATGTGAAATTGTTGTTATTTGTATTTTGTTTGTTGTTTGATGTTTTTTTTTGTGATATTTGTTGAATTTATTGTGTTTTTTGTTGTAATTGTTTTTTTTATGTGTTTTTGTGTTTGTTTTTTTTTTTTTGCTTTTGGTGGGTGGTTTTTTATTATTGTGTTTTTTTTGTTGTTATTGTTTTAATTTGTATATGTGTTGATTGTGTGTTGATTGTTATTTTGATATATGATTGGTGTTTGTTTATTATGTTGTTGTAATATATGTTGATTTGTGAAATGTTGAATTATTGCTGATTGATGATTTATTTATGATGTTATTTTTATTGATATTATTTTTTATGATTATTTTGATGTTTTTGATGTGATTATTGAATGATGTTTGATTGTGTAAATTTTGTTGATTGTTATATTATGTTATTATTATTTGATTTTGTTTGATTTATTATTAATTTGTGTTTTTGATATGTGATTATTTATGATTTGTTTATTATATGTGTGTTTTTATGATATGTGAATATTGTATATATGATTTTTTTATTAGTGTGTGTTTGGATGTGATTGATATTTGTTTATGATATTGATTATATGATTAATTATACATGATGTTTTGAGTTGATATATTTGTGTGTTGAATTTGTTGTTGTATTTGTTTAATTTTTTGATTATTTTATATTGTTGATAATGATATTTATGATGAATTGTTGTTTAACTGATGTTGTGTTGTTTATATGTTTTGTTGAGTATTTGGTTGTGTGTTATATTTAAATTTTATTAAATGATTGAAATGTAATGTGTATTGATTTTTGATTTTTTATTGATCTGTGTTGCATGATTTGATTGATGTTAATGATATGTGAATAATTTTTTTTGTTTGATGTGTTTTGTGCTATTATTTTTTTGAATTTATATTTGATTTTTATTCTTTATGTGTTTGTGAATGTTTTGTGTTTTGTTTATGTTGAATTGTATGTTATTTGATTGAATGATCTGTGAATGTTTTTGTTGTTTTGTTTTGTATATTGTTTGATTCTGGTTGTTTGTTTTGTAATGTGATTGTGTTTTTTGAATGAAAAGTATTTTAATTTATTTTAGATTATTGTGAATATTGGATGAATGTATTTGATTTTTTTTATGTTTTGGTATGTGTTTTGTGTGTGATGTTTGTTTTATGGTTATGTATTTGTTTTTTTTATTATTGATATCTGAATGATTGTGTTTATGTTTATTGTGAATTGTGTGATGTATGATATATGGTTTGTGATTGTTTTTATTTATTGTTTGTTGTGTTTGTATTTATGTTGTTGTGTTGTTGATATTGTTTTATGTTGGTGTTTGTTTTTGTATGTGATATTTTATTGTTGAATTTTGATGTTATTTTGGTGATTTTTGTGATTATATTTTATGATGTGTTGGGTGTGTTATTTTTTTTGTTATTTTATTATTTTATGATTTTGTTTTTTGATTTTTTGATGATGTGATGTTTTGATTTTTTGTCTTATTGTGTTTTTGATGATTGTGTGATTGTGTTGTTTTGTTAGGTTGTATTTAATTTTGTGTTTTTGTTATATTGTTGTTTTTATGATTATATGTGTATTTTCTTGTTTGTGAATTGACTAATATTATTATGTGTGATATATTTTTTGAATATATGTTGATATGTTGATTGTGAATGTTTGATGTGTATATGTGTTGTTTTGTGGTTTGTTGTTAATTAATTGTGGTTGATAATGTTGTGAAAATGTTTATTTGATATGATGGTTTTATTTTTTGTGATGTTTATTTTATTTATTTTTATGATTTGTATGATGAATGTTTTTATTGTTTGTGTGTTGTTGTATTTTTTTTCTTTTGAGAATATAATTATTGTGTTTATGAATTGATGTGTTTTTGATGTTTGTTTGATTTGGGATTATTATTCTTTGTCATTATGTTTTTTTTTGTTGTATTGTTTTTTGTATTTTTAATTTTTTTTTTTTATGTTTGATTTTTGATTGTATTGTGTATTTTTGATTGTAATTTATGATATTTGTGTTTATGTGCTATTTTTTTAGTGTGTTTTTTTTTTTATGATTGATATTTTGATTTGATGTTATTTGTTGTGATGATTGTTATGTATTTGTTTTGTTGTTTGTTTTTGAATTTTGTATGATTTTTATGTTGTTATTATGTTATTTTTTGTTTGTATTTATTATATTATTTTTGATATTGATGTATATATTGTTTGTTTTATTATTTTATTGTGTATTTTTGTGTTTTGTTTTGTTTAATTTGATTTTATGTTATATTTATTTTTTTTTTTTGATTTTTTTTTTTTTTTTTTTTTTTTTTGATTTTTTTGTGATTGATTAATGTTTTTGATTTATGTTGTGTTATTTGTTGTTTTTTTATGATTTGTATGTTGTATTTATTTTGTTTGTTTTATTTATATGTAATGTGATGAATTGTGATGTTATCTATTTTTTATGTATGTGTTTAATTGTGTGTTAAAATAAATTCTGTATATTGTAAAATTTATGATGTGATATAATTGTGAATTGTTGTCAATTTTATGTTTTTTGTTGTGATATATAGTTTGTATGATTTTTATGTTATGTTTTGTTATTTAATTGGTTTTGTTTGTTGAATATTGTTTTTTTGTCATTATTTTTTTGTGGGGGGTGATTTTTTGCTTATTATTATGATTTTATTATTTAATATTGTGTATGTTGTTATTTTTTTTAATTTGATTTTGGTGAAATTTTGTTTATATTTTGTTTTTTGATTTTTAATTTTTGATTTTGTGATTGTGAATGTGGGATGTTTTTATGGATTGGGATGTGTTTTGTTTATGATGAAATTTGTTTTTATTGTATTGTTAATTGAATTTTATATTGGAAATGTTGTATTGTATAATGATGTTGTCTTGTTTATTTATGATGTTATGTTTGTGTGGATCATTGTTTTTTTTTTTTTTTTTTTTTTGTTTTTTGTTGAATATGTTTGATTGATTTATTGAATTATATTGTGAATGAATGTTTTTTTGATTAAATATTTGTTTATTATTATATTTTGTTTTATTGATATTTTTTTTGATTTGTTTTTATTATTTGTTTTTGTATATGGTATTATATTGAATTTGTTATTGATGTTGATGATTGTTGTTTCAAATATGTATGTATTGTTTTTGATTTTTGGTTTTGATTATATATTGTTATTTATGTGATGATGTTATGTATGCAAATATTTTTTGAATTGTGTATGTTAATGTGATATGGATTTTATGTTGTTTATGATTTATGTTTTTATTTGTATTTATGATATTGTTTTTTTGTGATGTTGATTTGTATTGTTTTGTTTGAATTTAATGTTTGATTTGTTATAATGTATTGAATTTTTTGTTTATTGATGTAATGTGTTTGTTATGTATTTATTGTTTGTGTGAATTTGATTAATGATATTATTTATGTTATGTTGATGTTAATTGTTGTTTGTTATTATTTGATGATGTGTTATGTTTGATTTGTTTGTTAAATTGTTATGTGTTTAATTTATATTGTATGATTTTTATGTTTATTTTGTTTTATTTGATTTGATTTTATGTTGAAGCTTATTGTATGTATTTTTGATATTGTTTTTTAATGTTTGAATGTTTTTAATTTATATTTGATGGTGGTATATAAATTATTATGTTTTTTTATTAATGAATATTTTTGATCATTTTTTTTTAATGTTTTTATTATGTTTATGATTATTGATATTTAGTTTGTTGTATATGTGTGTTTTGATTGTATTTGAATGTTTTTTTTATGATTTGTGTTTTTGGCATATATTGTTATGTTTTAATATTGTTTTTTGTTATGTGAAATGTTGTTTGAATTATTTTGAATTATATTTGGTTATTGTTGTATTGTTGATTTTTTTTTATGTGTTTTGTTATGTGTATTTGTATGAATTTTTTTATTGGTGTGTTAATTGTTGATCGTTTTAATGGTTGTTTGAAATGATTAAATGTATATGTTTTGATGTTTTTTTATTTTTGTTTTTCATTGCTGTTTTTGATATATATTTTTGTAATATTGTAATTATTATTATTGAATATGATGATGGTTATTTTGTATATATGAATTTGTTTGTATTTTATGTGTTATGTGATGATTGATATTATGTTATTTGATTTTGTTAATGGAATTTCTTTGTGTTGTTTACTTGTTATATTAATGTTGTATTGTTTATTGATTAATTTTGTATTTGTTTTGTTTGATTTGGTATTAATTTTGATTGTGTTTGTTGACTATGTTTTTTTATGATGTGATTGATATTATTTTGAATTTATGTGAATTTGTATTATGTTTTATTTGATTGTTTTTTTTGATTGTATTTTTGTGAATGAATGTATTATTTTTGATATATTGTGTGTTATTTTTTTGATGATATTTTTTGTGATGTGAATGTTGCTGTTATATTTTTCTGATATATCTTTTATATTTATTATTTGTTGAATAATGATTTGATTTTTTGATTATTTTGTGAATGAATCTTTATATGTTTATTTTTGTTGATGTGTTTTATTTTTTATTATTGATGATTTATGATGATTTGTTTTGGATTGATTTTATTGTTTATTTAATTTATTATTTATGTGGTATGTTGTGGAAATATTGTGTATTGATTTTTATTATTTGTGTGTTGTTGTTTTATGTTGTTGTTGTTTGTTTTTATATGAGGATATATTAATTTGATATTTGTTTATTTGTATTATTTTTATTTTTTTTTTGTTTTTTTTTATGTTATTTTTTTTTTTTTTTCTTATTTGTTGTTGGTTGATTTTTTATTTTGTGTATTTTTTTTGTATGTGTGATTGTGATTATCATGATTATGGTTGTGTATGATATGATTGTATATTTGTATTTGGTATTGTTTGTGATTCTTTAATTTTGATTATTTTTATTATTGAATGTTGTTTAATTTGTTTTGATATTTTTTGAATGTTTTGTTTGAATTTGTGATATATTAATTTTTGATTAGATTTTTATATTATGTTATTTTATTTGTGTGTGTAATTGTGTTTTGATTTGTTTTGTTTATTTTTTATTTTTTATTTATATTGAATTGATGTTTTTTTTATGTTTATTGTATGTTTTATTGATCTTTGTATGTTTATTGTGTTTTAAGATTTTATTGATTTTTTATATGTTGATGTATTTTTTGTTTATGATTTTATAATTGAAATATTTTTATTTGATTATTTGATTTTATTTGTTTATTATTTTATTGATATATGATATGTTTGAATTATATGTATTGTGTTATTATTTTGTTGATTTTATATTTTTGATTTATATATATTGTATTTTTTAATTGATATTGTTTATGAATATTTATGTTATATGTATTTAATTTGTTTTGTATATATTTTATTATTTGATTATGTTGATTTTTTTGATTTTGATTATTGTTGATTTATTATTATTTAATTGTGTTTATGATTGTTTTGTATGATTGTGTTTTGTTATATTGTTATATGATTTATTGATGATTTTGTTAATTTGTTTTGATTATTGATGTTAATGATTATTATTGTATATTATGTGATATTTATGAATTATTGTATTGAATTATAATTTTGATTGTATATATTTGATGTATTTGTTAATTGTTTAATTTTTTATGTGTATATATTTTGTTTATATTATGATTATTATTATGTGATTATGAATTTTTGTATATGATTTTATTTTTTGATTATTATTGAATTTATTATGTATTATTTTTGTTTTGTATATATGTTATATGTATTTTATGATTTATTGTTTGATTGTTGATTATTTGTTTTTTATTTTATGATGTTATTATTTTTTTTATTATTGTATTATTTTTATTATTTATTGTATTGAATGTTTATTTTATGTATTATTTTTTGATTTGTATTTATGTTTTAATTATTTTTTTGATATTATTATTTTTGTTTTGATATTGTTATATTATTATATTTGTTTTGTATTATTTATTTTGATAGTTTTTATTATTTTTTATTTTGATTATTTTGTATTGTTATATGTTATTGTGTTATATATTTGATTGTTAATTTTTTATTGTTGATATTGATATTATGTGTTTTTGAATTTGATTGTAATTTTGTTTTATATTATTTTTGATATTTTTATTTTGATGTTATTATTTGTTTTTTTATTTTTATTGATGTTTTGAATATTTATTTTTGAATATTTGATATTTTTTAGTTTGATTTGATAATTTATTTATAGTTTTGATTTTTATTTTTTTTATGAATTTTTATTATGTTGTGTATATTTATTTGATATTTTATGATTATTGTTTATGTTATTGATTTATTTTATTGAATTGATTTATGTATTTGATTGTTTATGTGTATTTGTTATATTATTGTATTGTTTGTGATTTTATTTTTTTGATAATTTTTGATTATTTTGTATTGATTGTTGTTTTATGATAATGTTTTATTTGATTTTTTTTTTTTATTGATTTTTTTTTTTATGTTTTGATATTTTTATTTATTTTGATATTTTGTTTGTATTTTATAGTATTTATTGTTTTGATTTTTATTATTTTTGTTTTATTTATTTTGTATATTTTTTTTATGTTTTTATTTTTTGTTGTTTGTTTTTTGATTTGTTATTGTTATTTTGATTATTGATATTGATTTTTTTTGTTTTTTGATTATTTTTTTATGTATTTTTTTATTATAATTAGTATTTTTGTTTTATGTATTTATTTTATTTATATAATTGTTTTGTTATTATTTGTTTATGTTATTTTTTT
>JACEEZ010010494.1:2500-16415 GCA_016584305.1 Chionoecetes opilio
CTTCCTGCCTTTCTAAAGTTTTTGAATCTATACTTAATAAGAAGATTCTTAACATCTATCTGCTCACAATCTCTAACTGATCGTCCAGTACGGTTTTTCCGTAAAAGGGCGATCTACTGGCGGTCTTCTAGCTTTCCTAACTGAATCTTGGTCATCCTCCTTTAGGGGTTTCGGTGAAACTTTTGCTGTTTGCCCTTGACATATCAAAAGCTTTTGATAGAGTCTGGCACAAATTTTTAAATTTTTCCAAACTACCCTCATTCGGTTTTTTCATCCTTCTCTCTGTACCTTCATCTTAATTTTTCCTTTCAAACCGTTTCTATTGCAGCTACTGTAGACGGACATTTTCTTTTCCTAAATCTATTCAATAGTGTTGTTTCCCCAGGGTTCTGTCCTATCACCCACTCTCTTTCTATTTTCATTAATGATCTTCTAAGTCTAACTCAAAGCCCTATCCACTCCTACCTTGATGATTCTACCCGCATTTGTCAACGTCTTTTTTGTTAGACGTCCAACTCAATAGGAACTAAGATTCACGGAGAATCCACCGAGCGCCTAACTTCTGACTTTCTATAATTTCTGATTGGGGCCAAAGCAAACCTTGTTTGTTAAATGCCTCAAAAACCCAAATTTTTCTTCACCTATCTAGGGCGACAAAACCTACCAGATAGCTATCCCCTCTTCTTCAATACACTCAACTACCTCCTTATTTCTATAATGAAACATTCTAGGACTATCCTTTACTAAAAATCTGACTGGAAATCTCACATCTCTCTCTTGCTAGAACAGCTTCTAAGAAGTTAGGTGTCCCGTGGCGACTGCGTCCTTTTTTTTCTCCCTCCCAAATGCTTGCTCTGTACGGGGGCCTATCCGCCCATGTATGGAGTATTTCTCCATGTCTGGGGAGGATCCACGCATACACTCTCCTAAACAGGATTGAGTCAAAAGCTTTTCGTCTCATCAACTCCCCGCCTCTGACTGACTGTCTTCAATCTTTAATCACCGCCGCAATGTTGCTTCTTTGCTATCTTCTACCGTTATTTTCATGCTCACTGCTCTTTTTACTTGCTAACTGCATGCCTCTGCCCCTAACCGCGGCCTCGCTGCACAAGACTTTTAAAACGCATTCTCATCCCTATTCTGTCCCTCTTCCTAATACCAAAGTTAATCAGTATTTTTTACTCTTTCATCCCTTGCAGTGGTAAACCTGGAACTCTCTTCCTGTTTCTATTTTTCCACTTTCCTACGACCTTAAATCTTTTCAAGAAAAGATAACAAGACACCTCCCGAACTAAATTGGCCCACCCCTCTTTTTTATTTTATTCTCTTACTGTCTTCTTTATAGGGACTGGCAACTAAGCGGGCTTTGTGTTTGTCCTTGGCCACTCCATTGTGATGTAAAAAAAAAAAAAAAAAAAAAACACAAAAACCAAACCTGAACAGCTTTGTATGTTAGAGGCCAAGTGCCTTTCTGTGGTCCGGCGTTCGATCAACGGTCCCGCTCGTTCCCGGATATTTTTCCACTAAGAAATTCGGGTGGTTACTGTCACCCTTGAGCAAGAGGATGGGGGCATGTGGTGGGGTAGGGGTCTCAGCATTACCCAATATCGTAAAAAATGACTCCAAGCTCGCACCGGGAGGGTGAAACTGGCGATCGCGACCAGCACCCCGTGGATTAGACCAAGATAAAGAGACAGAAGGTAACGTCACCTCCCCGGGCGTCCGAGGCAAAGTCAGTCCCTTGTGCCATGAAAGTCAATGGGTATCGCGCCAACGGCGCCACCGTTCAAATATTTTATGGCCTCACTCAGGCCTCAACGCCGACCCACACCTGACAACGCCTGACACACACTCTCTCTCTCTCTCTCCTCTCTCTCTCTCCTCTCTCTCTCCTCTTTTCTCTCTCTCTCTCTTCTCTCCTCTCCCCCTCTCTCTCTCTCCCCCTCTCTCTCTCTCTCTCTCTCTCTCTCTCGGGTCGCTCGTTCGCTCTCTCTCGCTCGCTCGTTTCGCTCTCTCTCTCTCGTCTCTCTCTCTCCTTCTCTCTCTCTCCTCTCCTCTTCTCTTCTCTCTCTCCTCTCTCTCTCATCTCCGCTCTCTCCTTTATCTCTCCTCTCTCTCTCTCTCTCTCTCTCTCTCTCTATCTCTCGCTCGCTCGCTCGCTCGCTCGCTCGCTCTCTCGTAAGCCACCCATATTATTTTTCCTTGATCATATTGTGTAAATAGAGAGGAGAGAGGAGAGAGGAAGAGGAGAGGAGAGAGAGAGAGGAGGAAAGCTATCACACAAGCTGGGGACGAGACTCTGCTTGTCCCGCTGGGTTTTCCGCTTAAGCGGGACAAGCAAAAGTTCCTTTTCCCACCTGGGCATGCAAGGGCCATGCCTTATTTTCTTATGTTCTTAAAGTTCTTATGTTCATACCATCTTCCCTTCCCTTACCTTCTCCTCCTCCTACCCCTTCCCCTACCTCCTCCTCCTCCTCCTCCTCCTCCATCTTCTCTTTCACTCTCCCCTCCTCCTCGCCCTTTTTTAAATTCTTATTGACGTCACTTCCCCCAGCGCGGCAAAAAGGGGGGTGACGTTAACCTTCTGTCTCTTTACCTTGGATTAGACCACAGTCTATAACGGTCCTTCCGAACGGCTGGACGAGTTTTTTGGCTCCCGCGGCGCACCTACGTCACGCGATCCAGGCCACCCCAAGCCCTCTCGATCTGGGCCCCAAATTTTATCAGCAGCATAGCTGAGAGGCGGGTGGGATCCGCTCCGTGCGCCCACGTTCATGTCCTAACCATATTCTAATTTCTAAGATAAATAACTAACTAACTAACAATAAAAACAATAATAAAAAAAATTTTAATAAATACTACTCCCCATAAATATAGTAGTTAGTAGTTTGTAGTAGTAGTAATAGTAACAAAAGTAGTAAGTAATAATAGTAGCAGTAGAAGTAGTCATTAGTAGTAGTAGTTTGTAAAGTAGTAGTGGTAATAGTAGTAATAGTAGTGTTGTAGTAGCAATAGCAGTGGTATAAAAGACTATTAAACCTTATAACAACACAATTGGTATTAATTGGACATGTTATTTACCCAATAAGTATACATGAAAAAAGCATGGCTGTAATAAAAAATACTGTACAAGGCTAAGTGGCATCGTGTTGGGGCGGGGAGGAAGGAGGGCTGGGTCCCCCCCAGCTGAGTCACGTGTGGGGTCACGTGTTCAACCCCTCCCCCCCCCCAACACGATCCCAAATTACCCTTTTTAAAATTTGTATTGTTTTTACTCCTTGCTGTTTACATGTACTGCTTATTTGGAAAATAACTGTCCTTAAACCAATTGTGTTGTTATAAGGAAAATGTAATTTTTTCCATTCTAGTAAAGATATGATTAAATCATTCAAATTTTAACCGAGTGGAAAAACCGGCGAGTACACCTGTTCCTGTATGGGCCCCTGGATCGGTGCCCGTCACAAACCCCCCCCCCAACCTGCCGTGGGATGACCGTTTAGACTGGGGAAATTACCCCTGGGTGATTAAATACCCCCACCCCAACGCGAAAAAAATTTTTTTGCACATGTCTTCAAATAGTTCTTGATTAAAGTGATTCGGGAAAAAAAATTGTAAGATTTTTTTTTTTAAATTTCTTTTCCCCGTCATAATTCTTCTTTTTTGTTAGTGGGTTTTAGTGTTTTTTTGGAATTTTCCCCCCCTTTTGGACTTTTTTTTTTTGTCAACTTTTTATTTTATATTTTTGGTTCTTTTTTTATAGGGGGTTCGGGGGGAAGGAAAAAGGGGTTTTAAGGTATTGGAAAGAATAAAACCAAAAGGGGAAAGAAAAAAAAGGGAAGAGGGAAAAAAAAAAGAGAAAAAACTAAATCCAAAATATAAAAAAAAAAACTTTCCCCAAAAGTGGTTCCTTAAAAAAGAAACTTGCTCCCCATCGTAGCGCCGCCATTGCGAGAACGGGAAATTATCATCACCCTCGTCACCCTTTCCCTGTCTCTCACCCTCGTCCTAACATTACCCTTTATCACGTTTTAAAATTATTATCCCCGTTTGGTTGCTCATTATTTTATTTAGTTTTTTTTATTGCTTATTTTTTTATTATTATTTCTTATTGTTTATCATCATCTTTTACTAAAAATTTATTATTGTCATTACTTTTTTTCTTTTTTTATTTCCGTTATTTTTTTTTTCTTTCTTTTTTTGTTTTTGTTCTCGTCTTCGTCATCATTTTGGTCATCGCCCCGCTCGCCTTATCGCCCTCATCGTTTTCCTGGTCATCCTCCCTCTGTTGGTGGGGGTTTTTTTCGTGCTCCCCCTTCGCCTGCGGGTTTCAAGGCGCAATGGTTTTTTGTTCTCATTTTTGGGAAGGAAGGGGGGGCTGTCCCCCGGGGAGTTTTCTACCCCCCCTCGCCTTCTGGTGGTGGTCGTAAATCCGGAGCTTAAAGGGGCCCTTAATGCTCCATGGTCGTGATGGTGGTTAAAATTACCAACAAAAAAAAAGACCAAACGAAAAATCCCTACAAATTTCTGTTTTCCCTTCCACAAAAAAAAAACCCAGCAAAATATGTCAATGGCTATAAAAAAGTAAAGGTTCATAGTGTATTAAAAATAATGATAATAAAAATGAAAAAATACAAAAAATTATTTTTCCCTGAAAAAAACCACCAAAAACAAAAAAAGGTGAACATGTCATCGTCTTGCATTTTTCTCTGTTTTTTAAAAATATCAAGGAACGAAGGGGAAAAGGGGAAAACTATGGGGGAAAGTAAAAAAAATTTAATACGCGAAAACACGGGGGAAAAAACCTGAAACCACATGATTCCTTGTGGACTAAAACCCAAAACTTTGGGGGCATTTTAAATGGCCCTTATCTTTCTCCGTCAAGAAGTGGGCACTTTGCCCTAACTTTTTGCAAAAAAAAGAAAGAAATGCAGCAAAGTAAGTGGGGAGTGAATAATAGAGAAGGTTGATATTCCAGAGGGGAAAAAAAAAAGTCTTAAAAACCTGAATCGTGGGTTCTATCATAATCGTAATGTTTTCCTGACGATGGGTTTTGGGCGACTGGGGTTTGCCCCGTCTGTGCCCCATTACCTGGGGCGCGAAAGGGGCCCCCTCGGGTGGTGTGTGTGGCCGCCGCACGCCGCTTTTTCCATTTTTCCCAAAAAAACAAACCCGCCTCGGACTCAACTCACACCTTCGTACCCCCCTTTCCCAAATTTTCTCTCCTGTAGTATTTTATATCTCCGGGTGGGCGGGTGCCGCACTGTTTTTTCACGCGGGGAAAAATTTCACGTCCAAATCGTTGTACTTTTGGTTTTTTTTTTTTTTTTTAGAGTTTTATAGAGTTTTATTGCCAAAAAACAATTATATACCTGAATAAAAATTTTATACACATTTTAAAAGGCATTAGTCTGCTTTACATGAGCCCCCTTACAACATAAAAACAGTTTAAAATAAAATTTAAAAACGTCATAAAGATGACGGTAATAATTTACATATAAAGATTTACATCAAAAAATAAAATCTAGTAACCCCCATTTTTAAAAAAAATACCTAAAATTTTAGGAGCACAAATTTACTGTATTTTTTTTTCATTCTATAAAACCTTGACTTTGCAAAAATTTACAAATCTAAATTTTAAAAATTAAAATTTAAAAGAATTTAATTAGGGTTTATGTTTTTTATATAAACTGGTAATGCGTTCCCCAAAATCTCGGGGCCAAAAAAAAAAATATATAGAAAATTTGTACGTTTTGTTTTATGGCTGTGGACATAACAAATTAACATTGTTTCTCTGGTACCTAGACGGGGCCCGATCTTCTAAAAAATTTTTTCTGGGTTGGGGAAATAAATTTTAAATTTTAAAACATTATAAACAATGAGGAAAAAAAAATATTTAAATAAAATTTTAAAATTTTTGAAAATTTAACTCTTGAAAAAAAGTGTGTAGAGTCCTTTTCCCCCTATATGTTATGGTTTGATCAATTTCTTCCCGATGCATTTAAATTTTCCCTTTTCATTTGGCGGGCCACGTACAACCCCAGATGGACACCAAAATATAATAATAGGAAAACACAAGGAATAAAATTTTAAAATTTTTTAAAGCATCAGTTTTTTTTAGATTGTAAAGAATTTTTTTATAATATTCCCCCAAAATTTTTTACAAATTTTTTCAGACTGATTAAATAGATTTTTTTCCAATTTTTTAAATTTTTTCTATTTAATCAATCATTGGGGGCCCTAAAGCGCCGGGGGGCGCGTCGCCTCGCCCATCCTACGACGCCACTCCCGGGGGTCACCACGCGCGACTTCCCATGCAGGCTCCTTTCCATACCAAGCAGCTCTCGACAAGAAACATCAACTTGCCCCAGCCACGAGCCTTGTGGGCGCCCCCTTGGCCTCCTCCACGCCGGATTGTCTCTTACAGATACAACCCGATGGGAAGGATCGGTTTCAGGGTAGCGTGCCACATGCCCATATAGCCGAAGTTGGCGCTGACGGACTATGCAGGTAATAGGCCTCGATTCAGTCTCACGGTGCAATCGCTGATTTGACACGTAATCATCCCCAGCGATACCCCATGATTCTGCGAAGACACTTATTACCAAAGGCATCGATTCGTCTCTTCAAGTCACTATTTAGTGTCCATGTCTCACAACCATAGAGTAAGACAGGGATCACAAGCGACTTGAAGATCCGGATCTTTGTCCTCCTGCACAGGTACCGACAACGCCAAATACTCCCACTGAGCGAGTCCATAACACCGTGGGCTATGCCAATCCGCCGTAAGACTTCTTGACGTGACCCGCCGTCATTATGGACTGCGCTACCAAGGTATGTAAAACTTTCCAAGATCTCAATGTCCTCGCCACACGCATGACCAGACTGTACTGCTTCATCTAGTAAGTCTCCAAATACCTGACCTTGGTCTTGAGCCAGGAGACCTCAAGTCCCAAAGGCTTTGCCTCCTCGTGCAGCGCCTCGAGAGCCATCACCAGGACCTCCAGTGACTCAGCACAGATTACTGCATCATCGGCAAAAACAAGATCAGTGATCTTGGTGTTGCCGACGGATGCTCCACAATCACTTTGATCTACAACCTTGTCCAATACCCAGTCCATACAAGCGTTGAAAAGTGATGGGGCAAGGACGCACCCTTGCCTCACTCCTGTATTCACTGGAAAGAAGCTGGATACACCTGCCCCACACTTCACAGCACTCTCAGTCCCAGAATACAGACCAGTTATCAAACCAATAGTTCTTGCAGGAATCCCTCGAAGTCGCAGAAGATCCCAGAGTGACTCACGATGCACTGAGTCAAACGCCTTCTTGAGATCAACATAGGCTGCAAGCATCCCCTGTCGAAACTCACGTCGGCGTTCCACCAGGACACGAAGCGCTAGGATACGGTCCGTTGTTGACTTACCAGGCGTGAACCCAGACTGCTGAGGTCTCTGATGCTTCACCAGATGACTGCGAATTCGTGTCAGCAATAGATGGGCAAGCACCTTGCCTGGTACGCTGAGCAGTGTAATACCGCGGTAATTGTTGCAGTCCTGACGGTCCCCTTTCCCTTTCCAGATAGGGACGACCAGCCCCCTTTTCCAGTCAGGAGGAATGGCACCTGATTGCCACACGGCAGTCAGGACAGCATGCAACCCGCGGATCATGGCCTCACCCCCAGCTTTGAGGAGCTCCGCACTGATATTACAAACACCAGCTGCCTTTCCACCCTTCAACTTTGCTACAGCCTCTCTGACTTCGTCAAGAGAGGGTGCGGTTTCGTCAATGGGAGGATCGGCATCCACTGCCTGTAACCCAGTGGTGTGAAGCTGCTCAGTTGGAGGGTCCACCGTGAACAACTGCCCAAAGTACTCAGCCCAACAAGCCATCTGCCCATCCATGTCCGACACGAGGCGCCCATCTGCTGTTCGAATAGCACTCGCCCGAGAAGGAGACTTGGAACGGAGCTTCTTCAGGGCTCGTTAGGCGGGTCGGAGGTCATTAGCGTTCAAATGACCCTCGACATCCTCAGCGAGACTCCTGACATACCTCTCCTTGTCTCTCCTCAGGAGGGTTCTAGTCCGGCGTGACAGAGCCCTGTGCTGGTCTCGGTTCCCAGCCAGCCTGGCAGCGCGACTCTCCTCGATTTTCTCCAGCGTCTCCGTCGAGACAAAACCACGCCTTGACCTCGGGCGCTCCCCAATACACTCCTTGGCAGCCTGTAGAGTTTCACGTTTGAAGGTATCCCACAGTTCTACAGGATCCCCGAGAGGACCGAGCACATCAAACCGATTTGAGACTGCCACCGCATACTCATGAGCACATGTCAAGTCCTTCAGTTTCTCAAGATGAAACACAGTATGGTTACCTCATGAGATTCTTCTGGACTTGACATGAAGCTTAAGTGTAGCAACAACAAGTCTGTGATCTGTTCCAAAGAACTCAACACTCCGGTAAACCCTGCAGTTCTGGAGGATCCTCCAACGAGTACTAACGAGGATGTGGTCGATCTCCTTAGCTACCCCTCCAGCATTACTATACCATGTCCAGCGGTGCAGCTCTGGTCTCTGATACCAAGAACCTGCAATTCTCAACCTTCTGGACCTTGCAAAGTTCAGAAGCAGAGAACTGTTGGTGTTTCTGGTACCGGAGCCATGGGGACCAACACACAACTCGTAGCCATCTCTCACAGTGCCAGTAGTAGCATTGAAGTCGCCCAAGACAATGAGTGTGTCCCGAGGAGGACACTGGTCTAATACAGAGTCGAGTTTGGCGTAGAACATCTCCTTTTCTTCAGTTTTACGCATCTCGGTAGGAGCGTACACTGCAACAAGAGACATGAAACCCAGAGTGTGTTTCATCCTCACCCGCATTATACGCTCATCAACCGGAGTAACCTCAACAACTGATGGCTGCAGTTTGCTGGAGATGCCTATAGCTACTCCCCGTACACGGTGACCATTGCTCATGCCGGACCAGTAGTAGGTGTAACCCCCACTGCTAGTCTCGCCACTGCCAGGCCTCCTCGTCTCAGAGAGTCCCACTATATCCACCCTCAGCCTACTGAGCTCGCCCGATAGGAGAGGTAGTCGATGATCGTCTGAGAGGCACAGAACGTTCCACGAGCCCACACGAAGAACCCTCCGCAGGTTGATCCCAGGAATGATTCGACGGGCAGGCGCCGCCTCTGCACCGCCCCGGCCACCCCCATAAGAAAGAGTTGGGCTAGGGGGCCCTACCACTTGATTTAGAGTGCGGGATTCCCGAGGGCTTTGCCCCGCACTCTATGATAACCCCCCAATTTTTTTCATCTATGATAACCCCCAAATTTTTTTTACACGTAACCCTCTGAAGTTCACACCCATCCATATATACTGGACCCATGTTGTATACTACAGATCGATTTTGAAATAGCATATAATTAGTTTTTGCAATATTTACCCTTAATTTGTTAGCTGAAACCCATTTACTAATTTTTTCTATTTCAATATTTAACACAGCATTCAAGTGATCTAAGTTGTTATCCTGTAAGAGCAGATTGGTGTCATCTGCATAAAGAACATAATGAGATTTATTACTGGCATTTGAAATATCATTTATAAATACCAACAACAACAATGGGCCCAGTATTGATCCCTGAGGTACTCCCCAGTCAACAGTTTTCAGCACTGATATTTTCTTGTTACAATATACAGCTTGTTTTCTATTTGTCAAATAACTTAAAAATAACTTTAATGGTGTTCCTCATATTCCTATATTATTTAGCTTATCTATTAATATTTTATGGTCCAGTGAATCAAATGCTTTAGATAAGTCCATGAATATGCCTGCAACATAATGTTTTCTTTCCAGATTACTATAAATTTCACTTGTGAATTTTATTATGGCTTTCTCTGTTGACTTGTTATTGCGAAATCCATATTGATTATATATATCAGATAATAATTTAAAATCTTCCAAGAACCCTTTGAATCTATGAACAATAGCTTTTTCAAAAACTTTACTAATCGAGGGTAAAATAGATATGGGTCTATAATTATTTTCATCATCATCATCACCAGATTTAAATATTTGTATCACTTTAGCAATTTTAAGTTTGTCCGGAAAGCATCCTTGCTGGAAACATAGATTGATTATGTGGGGAGAGGGACATCAATGTATGTGCAGTAAGTTGGAGCAATTTTGGTGGAATTTCATCACATCCTGGTGCTGTGTTTGCTTTTATAGATTTTAAATATTGATTAACCTCTTCCCTAGTAACAGGATAAAGGTAAAAAGACATTTCCGATGGATTATTAAAAAATTGAGAGTAAGAGTTTTATTGTGCACTTGTTTGTTGCGGTGGGGACCCAGCTTTTTTTAAGAAATGTTCATTAAAAATATTTGCAGTGAGGCCATTATTATTTTTCAGTTTAATTTCATTACAATGATTGACCTTTTTTCTGCCCATTAGATTATTTATTGCATTCCAAATTGATTTATTATTACCTTGTTCACTCTTAAATTTGTCCTGAAAAAATTTGTTTTTTGCAGTTCGAAGTAGTGTTACCAGCTTGTTCCTGTAAGCTTTGTATCTTGGTCCATATAACAATGGCCATTTTGATGCCAACCTTTCAAGTCTTTGTTTCTCCTGGATACTAGTTTTCAATGCTGCAGTTATATAAGGGCTTCTTTCGTTTTTGACCTTAACTTTAATTTTTCTTAATGGAAAACAAGATCAAAATGTATTTCTATACCAGCCGCAAAGCCGCCCTCCGGGCGGACTTTTTGGCTAGCCCCTGCGGAGGACTATTGGTTTGGTCGGCCTTCGGCCCACCAAACACAGACTCTCCAGATAGCCCCTTCTAACTTTCCTGAAATCATGGATGTAGAAATGTATGTATTAACGCCAACCCATGCACATCACCCCCAACCCATTCACTCACCCATTACCAATCACCCCCCCCATTCACTCACCCATTACCCATCACCATCCACCCATTCACTCCCCCATTACCCATCACCACACACCCATTCACTCACCCATTACCCATCGCCCCCCACCTATTCCCTCACCCATCACCCATCACCCCCCACCCATTCACTCACCCATGACCCCACACCCATTACCCATCACCCCACCCATTCACTCACCCATTACTCATCACCCTACATCAAGGTTTCCTCAATTCTCGCAATCCACTTTTTTTTCTTCACAATTCTCGCTAATAGGCTACTAAAAATAAAAATAAAATAAAAGTGATCGGATCATCCCATAAGTGGGCTTAAAATCTTCCCCTGGTCAACCTGTTTCCAAAACTGTGCCATATGATGGGATTCTGCTACGGGGGGCGGAACCTATACCACACACACACACACTCACACACACAGACACCCACACTTTCGCTTATATTATTATAGATAACCTGTGAAATTTATCATATGCGTCATTTGCGTCGTTAATATTTATAATTTGCAACCAGTTTTCATTACATATTTCTTCTGTAAATGAATTTATATTTATGTCAGAAAAACATCTTCTCTCTACATATGCATCACACTTATTTACTACTTTTCTAAACTGAGAGTATACTGCAAAATGATCTGTTATGTCAGTATATACTATGTAATTGTTTGTTATTTTCCAGATGTGAGGTCCAAATATGATCTATTAATGTGGCACAGTTTTCAGTCACTCTCGTGGGTTTTGTTGTTAGTGGGAAGCAGCCATGTGAATACATAACATTTATGAATTCAAAGACTCCTGATTCAGTTGCTTTAAGTAAATCTAAGTTCCGATCCCCCAGAAAAAATATTTTGTTGTACTTTTTTCTCGCTGTATAATCAAATATTGTCTTTAAAGCATTAAGAAATTCAAGCATGTTCCCCTTTGGTGGTCTATAGACAGATGCAAAAAAGTTGGTTTCCCTACCATTATTCACTTGTACACAGACACACTCAAAAAATGGTTCCATCATACAACACTCCTTAATGATATAAGAACTATACATACTGGATACATATATACACACACCTCCACTTTTCCTATTTCTGTTCATTGCGTACATATTATAACCTTTTAAAACATACAATGCTTCGATGTTATTATCTAACCTAGTCTCGGAGAATCCCATTACATCAAATTTATCCTTATCGGTTAAACACTGATCAATTAATATTTGGAGATTATTAGCCAGACTTCTAATGTTCATACTTAATACCGAAAATACATCAACTTCACTCACTTTTGCTTTAACATCATTTAAATATATATACTGTGAAAATTATGTGTCATGTTCCCCATGTCAATAATAAATGAATCAATACCATTACTGTGTATATCTTGTTCTAGATCAAGCGGATTAAATATCATCTGATCAAGTTCATGTATATACAAATAGTTTGTATGGACTGTGTCACTGTTAGTAAGCCTTTCAAGTTCATCATTACTAATGGAATAAAAAGGAAGGTATTGATTGACGGCCATCATTATGCTGAAGTTCTCGTTACTTTTCCTTCCTTGTGATTTACTTCTTCACAATCCTTTGAGGGTTCTTCCTTATCTTCTGAGACTGTGAGCAAGGCGAAGCCCCTGTGGCGGGCGATGAAGCGAGTCTGGACGGCGCTGGGAGGGATGGGTAGGCGGGCACAGCGCCGGCCTGTCCTCCCGCACCAACACCTCCCGCTCCAGCACCACCCACCGTAGTACCAGGCCCAGCCACAGCTCCACCCACTGCACCAGTCACTACCGGGACAGCTGCAGCAACTGCTGTAGCTGCTTGCTGGCGATCACGGCCAGCAGCAGGTGGATCCTCGCTCAGAGGTGTATGATTTCCCGATGCACTGTCATACAATCCTTCACGATGAGCTTAGTATGCCGAAAGTAGGCTATTTTCCCCTGTGCTCTTGCCTGTTTCATCTGCGGTATCTGAGCGTTCTTGACTGCCTGTGAAGCAGCGCACAAATCATCATTAAGGTAGATATTAGTTCCTCGCAACTTCCTCGCACTCCTCATGATCGCCTCTCGATCACAGTAGCGGGAGAAACGTGCAACGATGAGACGAGGTCTGTCATCGCGGCGGCGCTGTCCAACCCTATGGGCCCTCTCCAGCTGCACGCCAGACAGCTGCAGCTTATCCCCCAGCAGGGAAGACACCAGCACCGCTGTCTGCTCCCACGTCTCCCCGCCGCCGCGCTCGTTAGAGGTAGGGGGTTCACCGAAAAGGCAGGCACCGCTCGGGGATCGAACCTGAGACCTTCCACTTGCCGGGCGGATGTGCTACCGTTACACTACGGTCGCCTCCCGGTGACAACCCACACATCTCCCCCCTAAGGCACCCCCAGGGCCATAAGCCCTCCCAGGGCCAGTCCGGGGAATGTGTATCGCTTACCTCGATCCTACTCACTGCGCCATGCTAGGTGGCGGAGGGAGCGGTGGGAAAGGGGTTAGAGGTGGGTTCACTTCGGGCTTGTAGTGCATCGGCCTGAAGCATATTAGTCAACTGTACTCTGGTATTGCACTCCGATTCAAGGGCGTGAATTTCTGGATTTTCAAGGCAGACTCAAAGAAAACGCGCGCGTAGCAACCCTCAATATGGTGGCAGAAACTCGTTTTACTCTGACCTACGTGTAGGTATAGCCTTGGTTCTTATATTTTACATATAAAATATATTATATATATATATATATATATATATATTATTATATATATTATATATTTTACTTTAAGTGTGGGAGGTGTATCCAGCTTTTTCCTGTGAAAACAGAGTGAGGAAAGGGTGCTTCTTGCCTTTCTTTTCAACACTTGTATGGACTAGGTATTGAGCAAAGTTGAAATCAAAGTGATTGTTGACTCCCTCGGCACACCAGATCACGATCTTGTTTTTGATGAGTATAGTAAACTTTTTATGTTTACCTGGACTCCCGGTTGCCGAGG
>JACEEZ010010495.1:0-14555 GCA_016584305.1 Chionoecetes opilio
AGGGAATAAAACCCTGTTAGATTAGTGAAAATTTTGGGTCCATATGAAGAGGCATTTCCTGAGTTCTACAGACTGGCGAAAATGTCTGTTGTATTACCTGTGTCATCAGCTTCAGCAGAGGAAGCTTCTCTGCTCTGAAATTAATCAAAACTACACTGAGAATACAATGGCAATGAGAGATTAGGAATCTTGCTGTTTTGTCAATTGAAAGCAGGCGAGTTAAAAGCCTTGATTTAGAAGAATTGTTGATAAGTTTGCTGAAAAACCACAAGAACAGAAGAATTCTGCTTAAGTGAGGTATTCTCATTTTTTCAGTGGATTTTTATTTTATTTGCCTGCTGCTTTAAAACTTCTGCATTTTTCTTAATTTTCAGTATCAATTATGTTATTTCTATTTTGTATAAGTGGTAATATTGTATTTCATTTTTGTCATGACTGCTTTTTTTCATTCTCCATCAGCAACTGGATGATACCCTCCCAGTACTAAACACACCTCCTAGAATAAAATCTAATAACTTCTATAGTCCATACGACATCAGATAAACTCTTGATATTGGTCAGAATGCAAAATATGCAAGGGGGGGGGGGGGTCTTGGCACTGTAAGTGAAAGTAGTCCCCAGTCCCTACCAAACTCCCCAGTGTAGGGCTTGTTCGGCTCATCTAATGCCCACCCACCCATAGTCAGCTGTGCCCTCCCAGGTCCCCAAACCCAATCATAAATACCTACCCAGCAAACAACAAAGACGGAGGGCCTCCGGGGGGCCCTCCGTATGTCTTACGGCGGCCACGGAAGTGTACGACGTAGGGCCGCTGGGAGTTTGCTCAGAGGCTCCCCGGCGGGCCGCTCCCCAGCGGCCCCCCGTAGGGCATATGACCATTTGCCGCTGTTATTTAACTGATTGAGGAATATTTATGGTTATACTTTTAAGTATATTGCAGATATAGTAATGTTTTAAGGGGTGTTGCACAACCCATTAGCCGATTAATAGACTAAGGGGCTGTTCAACACTTATAAAAAAAACATTACTATATAATGCAATAGCTTAGAAAATTTAAACCAGAAATATTCCTGTGTCTTTATCCAGTAATACGATGAAAAGGAGATTGCTAGGATCATAATTGCTACGGACATTGTTATTTATAAGTACAAAAAAATTTTCGTTTTTTGAGTTTACATGCTGGTGTACGTGGAACCCCTGAACGGCGTGAACAGCCATGTAGAAGGATATAGGTTGCGGCGAAACAACATAACAAAAATCCACCCCTCGTGCGTTTTCCAAGTAACTGATTTTTTTCACTCAGACACAGCGCCAAGCGCCGTCAAGGAATTCCTAAAAAAACGTGTCGTACTGCAATTTTTTATATTATTCAGTCTATTTTGATATAATGATGGAGCGAAAAACATGTTATAAAATAAGTTCTCATATGTTATCGACGGGTTAAGGGTGTCAATTTAGGCCTTTTTTGGGGTTTTAAAAACCCCCCGTAATGGGTATCGTCGTCTGGCAGTTAGTACATTGATAGCTGGGAAAAGATTTCAAATAATATTCTATTCTAAATCATGATATTATTTATATGTTAACTCCATCATCTACATATTCCTTATTAGGTGTACCGTGAGTATTATATGTGTTTATAATATGTTGGAAGTTATTGAAATAAGGGAAAATATGACCTTGCGTATCCCGTAATAATCTTCGCCGCGGTTAATCAAGTGTTATTTTAATGATACTAGCTACACACACAGACAAACGATAACCTTTTTCCATGTAAAACTCCTTCCTATGTACTATCTCATCTTTTTTATTTATGTATCTCTGGGTGTTCCTGATAAAGCTGGAAATATTTGAAATAAACTGATATATGATAATTTCTATAAACTTTATAAAAACTTTTTATAACAATTTTTTTAGCTTGAACAGGCCTAATAATAGTGATGGTACCGATATTTAGATACTATGTATATTACTGAGTTAATATATATAAATGAAATGAATATTTCCCACTTACAAATACGTACCAGCGCCAGCGGGCCTCAGGAGGATTGACGTCAAGCTGCCGCTGCTTGTCACTACTGATGTAATACTACATCAAGATAATCATGTAACCTGTTGTTTCAAAATTTTTACACATAAAAATATTTAATTCTTGAAATTCTGTACATTAATTTTCAACATAGTAAATTATCCCGTCTGAAAATACACCAGGAGCCTCCGGAGGGCTGACGGAGGAAAATTTTGCCGCCGGCGGCCGCCGTTCGCCGCTCTAGGGCCTACGTCGGCCCGCCAGTGAGGGTTTAAAGCTGGGTACGTACGGGAAAATCCCCACCCTGTTACCCATACCCAAAACCCGGGAAGGACCCAACATTCCCGTCCACATACCGCCCTATCGCTCTCCTCTCCTGCGTGGCTAAGCTCCGGGAAAGCGATTGGTGGCCACTCGCCTACCTGGTGGCTGGAGGACGGCCATCTCCTAAAGAGAGGTGCAGTGTGGCTTCAGGCCCCGCAGGAGCCCCCTAGATGTCCTGGCGCAGTGGAGTATCACATCTGTGACACTTACCGGGGTAGGGAGGTCATGACTCCCTTTTGTAGATCTAGAGGGAGCTTTTGACTCTGCGTCCCACGAAGGCATCCTCCGTAGTTGGATCCATGGGAATCACGGGGCCACCCTCGCCTGGCTCCGGTCTTTTTGTCAGGCCGGTCTTTTCAGGTTGCGGTGGTGCCTCCACCTCTCCTTCCCCGTCCAATGCAGAGAGGAGTGCCGCAGGGTTCCATCCTCAGCCCTTTGCTTTTCAATGTCCTCCTCTCAGACCCCCAACATTCCTCCCCACTCTCACCTCTTATCTATGCAGACGACATTACCAAATCATCAGCAGAGCCAACACTAAAGGCCCAGGCACAGCTATGCTTGCAGGAGGCAGCTGATACATTAATGACTGGGTGATGACATGGGGTCTCTCAATTAATGCTTCAAAAGCTCCCTTATGGGGCTTCACCTCAAGTCTGTCCGCTCTCACCCACTGTCACCCTTAGTGGCTCCCGGTGCCTTACCCAAGGTCCCACACCTTCCTCGGTATGCGGCTGGATGGTCCCCGCCTGACCGGGTCCCCTCATATTGGTACCTCCGTACCACCTGCAACGGGCGCCTCAACATCATGAAGCGGGTGGCTGGTGTCCGCTGGGGGGCCAGTCGTGATCCCCTTTTTGCACTACTACCAGGCGGCCATCAGATCTAAGGTGTCTTATGGCAGCTGTTTTATGGCTCAGCAGCCCTTTCCACCCTCAGGAAACTGGACGTCCTGCAAAATGCGGCCCTGAGGATCCCCATGGGGGCAATGAGGTCCTCACCTGTCATCGCCCTCCACGCTGAGAGCCTGCATCCCCCCCGTTGCAGGTCCCAAAAGGAGGGAGATCCTGTGTAGCCAGTACCACCACATCATGTCCCTGCACCATCCCACCCCCTCGTCACTCCCCTCTGCCAACTCTGGTGTGGATCCTCACACTCCAGTCTGGCTTCCTGGAAACCCGTCAGCCTCTATGGTCCGTGCACTGCTGGCCCACTCTGTGCTGAAAATGCCACCACCCTCCTATTCAGCCCATCAGCCCACACTCCCCGATCCCATCCTTTGGGTGGACATTTCCCGTTGGTTGCCCTGACTATCCCAGATCTTCCTCCAAACACTCAGCTGGCGTCCTGGCAGCTTCTTTATTCCGTCAACTCGACATGTCACTTTACCACAACCACCTGAAGATCTTCACTGACGGCTCTCACTCCCCACCATTCCATCTACAGGCGCTGCCGTCTATGACCCTCGCTCCAAAAATCTGCAGGACGTGGCAGGTGCCCCTGAAACAGATGTTCTGACGGCAGAACTCTTCGTTATTCGCCAGTCTGTGTCTTACTTGACACCACCTACGCCCCGGCCAGAGCTGTGATTACACAGACTCTCTCTCCTCCCTCCATCTCTTCCCCTCCCGTCGCCCGGCTTCCTCCCTGCCATGGTTTACTCCCTGCAACGGCTACTCCTCTCCTCATCTCAGTGGGCTGGAAGAAACACCTTGCAGTGGGTGCCTTCCCACTGCAATATCCGGGGCAATGAGGCTGCTGATGCTGCTGCCAAGATGGCCCTCTCCGAGGTAAACATCACCCCTCTCCCGCTGCCGCTCTCCACCGCAAAGCGTCTGATTTCCAGTGTCTGCCGCTCCGCCTGGGATAGGTCGCTCGGCGACGCCCTCCGTGCCCCCTCCATAGGTCAATACCGCACAGACTCCTCCCCGCACCCATGGATAAGACAAACATCCCGCGTCTTGGATGACGCCCTCCCCCGCCTGAGGATCGGTCACACAACACTCACAGCATACCTGCATCGTCTGCACCCCACGCCCGACCCGTACTCCCCTTTGGTGCAGGAACGTCCCGGAGTCGATTGAGCACTTCCTTCTGCAGTGTCCTCGCTTCCACTCCCGACAACTTCTACGTGGCCCACCTCATCCCCCTGAACGTCACCACCTTTGACCTGCCCACTAGGGTAGGGCCGTATAAAAAAAATTTCTTTTTCTCAACTTTGGCATGCCAATTTCCTAGTAAAATGAAATTCTAAGACGATTTAATCTATTTCTTTTTGCATTTGAGCAATTCTTACTATGCAAAATCGCACTTTTATATTGCACCCTTATCGAATAATGCTTAAATGAGTACGCAGTGTCCGGTTGGTCCTGTGTATTGCACATGCCCAATATGAGTTCCAAATGACTAGCGTGGTAAGCTTTTTTCTGATCAGTTGGTTCATCAGGCACTACATCACAGTGTCACAGCCTCTACGTTGGCCTAGAACGTGTCATCATGTCCTTTTAGACCTGAAGCAGGGCATGGTCTCCCGGTGGGGGGCCCGAGCCCGGATGAACCCGTCTCTGGCCTGCTGCCCCACCACTGCTGCCGCAGCCTCGTCACCTGCTTCACGACTCTTTCGGTGCTCTGAGTGTGGATAGAGAACTCAGGAACCTCGTACGGCTTGACCAGGATCTCCTGGATCTGATCCCCGGACAGTGAACGGGTGAATGCCGGCTCGTGCACCTGGCCAGGCTGCCAGCTGATCAGTGTCTGAAAGCTGGTGGCTGACAAGTTTAGCTTGGGTGTAATGCGAGTCTTACACTGGTGTCCCCATACTCCTCGCCAGCCCTCAGCTTCAAAATCTGGGTCACGGCGAACCTGCGGTCGTCCTCACTCTGACTCTCCATCAGCGAGAGGAGGACACATTCTGAGTGTGCGAACCATGCTCCTGTCCGCACGTAAAAGGTCACAGCTGTTGGACCTTCTTGGGCTGCGACCTCATCACTCTGAGCTGCGTGAGGATGTGCTTGGGGCCGCCTCTAGTCTGTGGTGAACCTTGATGTCGTAGTAGAGTTTGAAGTACACCTGCAGGCAGTACTTGCTAGGATTTCCAGGGTGTTCAGTTCTTTGCCAGTCAGTCCATGCTTTCTGGTCCACATGTACACGAGGCGACGGGGCTGTGGTGGGGCCATCGGGAGGGGGAACCCCTTTTGCCCCCACTTGATCTCCTGTAGCTCGGACGGGAGAACGCCCCGCTTCACAGCCTGGACCAGCTGGTAGGAGCCCCAAATGGTCAGTGGCATGTTGACCAGGATATACTCGGTATCTCCGTGAGATTTCACCGCCTGGCACTCCTCTGAACTCTGCGTTGTACTGCATCCATTCACGCTGGACAGCAGACTGCACACTGGACCCGTGAAGCCAGTGTCAGATGAGGTAGGCCCGTCGATGCTGGTGATAAGGTGGCCGCAGGGGCAACTCGTTTGTGTGCAACACGCATATACTCCAGAAGAGCTTTCGTCCCAGCATCTTCTCCAAATGGGCGTGAGTACCACCCTTCCACCCCGTGTTGGCCCTAGTTTAGCACCTTGCAGTACGATCAGTGAGTCGGTGGAGTCGTATTGTCATCAGCAGAGCAGAGGCTGAGCCACCTTGAACGCAGGCTTCTAAAGGGGGCACAAAAAGGGGCCTCTGGTACAAAGTGCCAAAGGTACCTTCCAGATGCTCCTCTGTCATGAAAACATGCTCCTCCCTGATCAACCTTGGGTGCAGTTTTTCCCCTAGCTGTCGGGCACAATCACGCTGGTCTTGTCCTTCCTCCCATCGTAACCCAATCCAACTATTTTGGTACCCTGGTTAGGGTACGCCGTATAACAAAAATTCTTTTTCTCAACTTTGGGATGGGCCCAATTTCCTATGTAAAATGAAATTCTAAGACGTTTATCTCATTCCATTTTTGTATTTGAGCAATCTTACTATGCAAAATCGCACTTTAAAACTATGTTTTGCATATAAATATAAAAGTCCATTTTGCATAGCAAGAAGTGCTCAAACCAAAAAAGTTGAAGAGAACAAACCACCTTAAAATTCAATTTTACATAAGAAAACACCCTGCCAAATTCGAAATAATCTATTTTTTCACTTTTCATTGGACCTACGGCGTACCCTACCAGTGCCACCCTGCTGGCCGCCGCTGCCGTCCACCCATCACGGGCGCCCCACCGTCGTCCCCCTCACCTGTGCCTTCCTGAGGAAGACTAATCAACTGTCCCGACTGTGATTAATTCACGGCTGTACACCAGGGCGAATATCGTCCATTTCGACATCACTGCCCTTCAACAACAAAAAAAAACAATACCTGACCCCTCACGACCCTCACGCTGTCATCCACCCCTTACGACGCTTTTCCACCATCTGCTTACCTGTGCCTTTCCCATAAAAAGCACTAGCCAATCATCACTTCAGAGATAAACCAGAGTACTACTCAGTTCGGTATTATTTTACGACCCGGACCAAACTACCCTACACAAGAGGAGTTTTCAAAGCTAAGCCGCAAAAATGTCTCTCGCGCATCTCATATCCTCTGCCCTTAGAGCTAGTGCACTAAGCTAATAAATTAGGAAAGATCGCCACCCAGGGTAAACCCTGGGTTTAAATGGCAACCTAATCCACATCTGGTTAATAAACCAGGCTACACTCAGATCTGAAAGCGAAAGAAATCACACACGCTGGCAACGCCGTTTCCAACCCCGCCGAGGCCAGTGGCCTCGCCTGCCAGCTCGTCATTCTTCTTTTGCCAGCATCGACTCAACACCTGCCTGCCGTCTCCTGCTACCACGTGTTGTTGTCTTCTCTGGCTTGTGATATGGTGAGCACCTGCTAGTTTTTCTGTGTTTACGATGGGTGTGTGTGAGGTTTGATGTTTTTACCCGTTCGCTGTTGCCTCGTAATCCTTTCTGAGGGTTCACGGGGATGGGTGTCATTCCTTCCTCATTCCCTCGTTTGGGACCGGCAGTGTGTACTTTTTTCAGCTTGTGTCTGTGACTGAGGTGTTATGCCTACGCCCCATTTTAATGGGGCGCGGCTTTCGCCTATTCCCCCGGGGCCTTGCTTCACCCCCACCCCCGCTCGTTCCCTTCCTGGGGTCGGGCCGGGGTGTTGGGCGTTTCCTGGCCTGCCACGTGGGACCGGCGGGAGGCGGATGGATTCGTCACTCGTGCTGGTACCAGGGGCGTTGCAGGTGTCGCACAGCCACCCCCCACCCCCGCCCGGACCCTCCCAAGGGCCGGGTCGGGCGTCGGGCGTTTTCTGGCCTGCCACGTGGAACCAGCGGGAGGCGGATGGATTCGTCGCTCAAGCTGGTGCCCAGTGCGTCGCAGACGTCGCACAGCCACCCCCACCTCCGTCCAGACCCTCCCAAGGGCCGGGACGGGGCGTCGGGCGATTCCTGGCTTGCCATGTGGACCAGCCGGCGGCGAATGGATTCGTCGCTCTTGCTGGTGCCCAGTGCGTCGCAGACGTTGCACAGCCACCCCCTTTCCCCGCCCGGACCCTCCCAAGGGCCGGGACGGGGCGTCGGGCGCTTCCCAGCTTGCCATGTGAACCCAGAGGGCTGCAGATGGATTGCCATGATGTAATAAATGGTTCAAGGAGACGCATCTTTCCTTCGCCAGTGTCTGTGACAGTTGCCTACGTAAGTCGTCCTTGGATCCACCAGACTCACGCCGGATCCAGTACAGTGTAAACTGCTCTTGGTAAGTTACGGGGGCGTAACAATAACATGGAGCTCTAATATCGTGTCTTTGTGATATTCACGTCAGTATTCCTAAGTGTACTTCATCTATGACACCTAACTCACTTCATTCAACTTATTTAAGCATCTCATCTTCCATAACAAGTCACATATGGAACAATTAAAATATCGAAGAGGAGAGGACTCCAAGCCACAGATTAATAGCGTACCGATATTTCATGTTTCACTAATGCTTACCCGGGTATCTACATATGTGTTTCTCCTGCCACACCTAACACACTTCCTTCTATTTGTTAATGTCCTAATCTTACACGGTACTTGCATTTCGAGGGAGATAATGTCCGTAGTGGGAAAGTTGTAAAGATACGGAGGAAGAAGCCATTTTATTCAAGTTGCACTTGAATATCGAAAACACCTCTGGAGCAATGTTGAATGTGGACCATATCAAGTCCGAAAACATGTTTCAAAGCGCGCGTGAGGACAGAATCAAATCAAGATGGACAATTTTTTTTCAAGATTCTTTGATGCAAATACCTCGCGAGTAGGCCCAAACTCCTCGAGTCGGTGTGCGGGAGAGAAAACTGAATAGCAATTCGTTTTTCTGTAAGGCGTCAGTAGCGTTTGTGGCGTACGAAATGCCTTAGTGAACGCACCCAGCTGGGGGGAGATGCTCAAAAGAGTTACGGGTCCGTAAGTTACCCTACGAGGCTTTACCTCGTAGCGCCTCTACGGGTGATGCTCAAACAGTTTTCTCCCTTGCTACGGGACCGCGAGGCTACGGCGGGGTTCACACTACACGTATTTGCTGTCCGTGTCTACGTGGGCGTGGCGATCAGTGACGTCACAGTGACGTCGCCCCGCAACTCCCGCAGCTACGTAGAAAGAATTGGGAGCTCCGAATAATGTGAGCTGAGACGCGCGTCTCAAGTTCAGTGACGTCATCATGCTCCAGCAATATGTGGTGGCCCGCGGGGAGCCTGTGTTCACATTACACCAGGGGCGGACTGGCCATAGGGACAAACGGGACATTTCCCGCTGGGCAGCTGGGTCGTGTGGGCCGGTCTGAGGGAAAAAAAAGTAATAAAAAAAAAAAAAAGGGAAAAAAGGAAAAATGAATAAATAAATTAAGGAGTGAAAATTAAATATCTAAAGAATAAAAACTCGAAATAAATGAGAGAGAGAGAGTCACTCAGCTGAGAGAAAAAGAGGTGACGACGACGAGAGATCGGAGAGATCAACAACTCAAGAGTATCGTACGCTTTACACTCGTTCAGTCGACACGAGTCAACTTCAAGATTCTCAATAGAGTCATCTAGGTTGTTGTTTTCAGGTTCTTGTATTTTATATACGTTAACCGAGTATATGCTATGCATGTCAATGCACACACTGGGACGATACCTTATTTAAAATGCATTTTTGTCTTTGATAAGGACTAGTTAAACGCTAAATAAAACCCCGTTCACATCTTCACGACTCGACGGCGACCAGTCACGACTTGTGATTTCATGCTGTGTTGGCGCCGGTCGTCATGTGGGTCGGCGTCAGGCCCAGACCGTCCCCGTTGGGTCGTGGGAGTCGTGAAGCGGCGCGCGGGGGGTCCCGACTGTGGGGTGCATGCGCTATACACTTATACACCGGGGCGGGTCTGGCCTTAAAGATATAACGGAAAAAGTCGGCTTCGTGCGGGGGACTCGTCGCCGAAGGGTCCAAGCCGGGCGCCGACCAGTCAGGGCCGTGCTGCGACTGGAGCACGGTTGTATTTTAGCGTGGGAAGATCGATCTTTCCCACGTTTTCTCCCTATCGACGGAGAGAGAGAGAGGAAAAGCGGAAATTTTCGCAATTTTCGAATTTTTCGTGATGTCGCACCCTGTAAGGCTGTGCAGAGCCGGAAAGAACTGCACAAAGTTGGGCACCCATCCGCTTGAACAATACTTTGAAGGGGCACTACCGATTGGTATCACCTACCCCAGCTCGAACCATAACTGTGACAGACCATGTTGCAGGAAGACAGACATATGGTACAGTAGTCCCACAATAACGTCTGTATCATTGCAGATAACTACACAAATGGTGTGTCCTGCCTGTAACGTGTCCATCACATGAATGGGAATGCGAAGATCGGCTTTTTCGTATTCAGATTGAAGGTGAGCTAGTTTTGTCTCTCGACCGCCGTGAACCCTGACACACTGCCAGTTGTCGTCTTCTCTGGTCAACTGGCCGATAATACTCGGATACTGTCGAGTGTCAGGAGTGTTTTGCTGAAGATGGCCATAGATCAGTTTTTCTAGAAGAAGCTTGTAGCTGCTTGAAGGCCAGAATGTCTCCATCTTTTTTCGGTATTGGTGTTTTTTGGATCGATTGAGCTGTTTTCGATGGGAATCGTGTTCGTGCGCCTCATTCTTTCACTACCCTTCACCGAGGGCTCATCAGAATACATGTCGAACACGTAGTCACATCTCCCAAACTGATGGTATGCCTCTGTGAATGACAGTAAGCGCGAACGAGCTCGTGGAAGTTACAGCTAGATATCGGTCACACGAACCTGCGAACATTGGCCATGACATCTATAACAAACGCACTGTTTTTTTGATGTACATAGTTGTAATCGTCAGGCTTTGGGGATGACTCTCCATCTCTTGATCAATTGACTTTTCTCTGGCTTGGTCATCAGCCCGTCCTCAGTGAACAGGAGTGGGGATGGTGATACATCATACTTCAAAAAGATCCTCGGTGGTTAGGCCACGATCACGGTGATTTCGATGGCTTTCTCAGCCATGTTCATCTCTTTTTCTGTCTTCTTTATAGTCTTCGTTGGTTGCTGCTGTTACTTTTCATTGTTTTCATATTTTATTCGGGAATTGGTGTCACTGATCCTCGTTGTCCTTCTCTTTTCCCCAAGATTGAACAATTCGTAATGAATCCCATGTCCAGGGAATGGTCAGATTCATAAAGGAGAAGGGTTCGCCATTCTCCCCTAGATGTTCCACGACGCTGCAAAATTTTGTGACACGAGAAATCATGGCACAAACATCAGGAACGACCTGCTGAATGCCTTCACGAAAGGAGAGGATACTTACCAGAAATTCCGCCTCGAAAGATTCGATCATGAATGGATTCATTACGAATGATCGAATCTTTCGAGGCGGAATTTTGGTAAGGGATCCTCTCCTTTTGTGAAGGCATTCAGCAGGTCGTTCCTGATGTCTTGTGCCATGATTCTCGTGTCACAAAATTTTGCAGCGTGTGGAACATCTAGGGGAGAATGGCGAACCCTTCTCCTTTATGAATCTGACCATTGCCTGGACATGGGATTCATTACGAATTGTGGTAGTTTGTGATGACTGGTGGTGGTTGTACGACTCATGAGTAATATCTACTAAGCTAGCATTTTCACGATGCAGGTTCTTCACTGCCATCATTTCGTGGTAAATCAGGTCCCATTGGGGCCACATACTGCTTCTGCCTGGCATGCCCGATGACTCCATCGCTGCATTTAGAGGAAAGATTGATACTTTGCTCTGCTTTACATGCTCGCTTTACATGGTAATGTTGTCATTGATGATAAATAATTAACCTTGTAGTCTATTGTGACAATAAACTTTTCACAATTAGTGTGTGTGTTCCATTTGTTGCCTTTTTATAGGCTCACAACTTGACAATTTTGGGATTATGATAACTAAATCAACTCCAAATAACTTAAAAAAAAAGTGTCAATCAATTCCTTAGGGTCAAAAACATACATATAGATACCAACATTTACTTCCCAAACAATTTTGGAGAGATATGATCATTTGACCGAATCGCTAAACGCAGCTAAACGCGGCAACTTAATTAAGGTTGACTCCCCGGTATATTTGTCTCCCTCGCCACCATACTTAATTTTTTTAACAATATGCGAATTGAAATTGTCAGAGGACTTGTAAGGAACTTTTGGAGAAGTATGACAGTTCTAAGTATAATATTGGGCTTGGGTCGAGCCCTCAAACATAGAGCATTTCAACTCGAAGGATTTTTGGACTAAAACCCTAACACTTTAGTATTTCGCACTGAAACCGAGTTATGTGTCGAATAGTCATAAAATGTTGTTTAGTAATATCAAAGCTTGATAATTATCACAATGAATAACTTTTGGGGAACCCGATGGTGGGTTATTGCATGAAACTCAAATATCGTCATTTTCTGTTCTGGACGCTCGACCAAAAATCTTCAACGGCTCTGCGGAAAAAACTGTACCTGATCTGAAAGTGTTACCCAAACTTTTTTTGACGGCCCTTGACATATATACAATAAAATTTAGGGTCATGCTCTAAAAGAGCCATGTACACGACTCGCCCCCAGAGCCAGGACTATACGGGAGTGAGATATGAAGCGACTAGACATCAACAAACAACAAAAAACAAGTTGTATCACTATATTTTATGTTTATGTGATGCCAGGGTTTTAAGTACTGACACCTGGGGTTGGAAAAAAATTAATTGGAATAATTCTCCATTGACTAATAAAATCTCCTCGTCACAACTGAATTGGGATGAATTTCGGGTTTAGTAAAGGGGAAATGCTGCCACCCGTCCAGGCGAGTTTGTTTTTAGGTTTTTCTCCCCGAACACGATTTACTATATGAGAATTATTGGTAGTCGGGTGGGTACTTATTATTACACCCAGTCAGGCTGAAACTCTTTTTGAACGTGGGGGAAATATTTCCATAACAAGGGAATAATCACCCGGGGTTTTTTCAATAAACACAAGAAGCTATACTTTAAACATCATCCGGTTATTCACCCCGAAAAGTTATTTCTCTTGTTTGAGAACCTAGATACATGTATAACTCTAATTTGGCGCAGGAAGCTCTACAGAGCCATAACCTACCTCACTGAATTATATTCTTAGAACTACCCTCTATGTCCGTATCAACTGAGCACTATAGAATACATGGAATATATATATAGGAAGAAAATGTGAGAGTAATGGATTGGTTTGTGATTCACTGTACCATGTGGCCTGGTTTCTTCCTGCAGAGACATTCGCCAGAGCCTTGAAAGGGGTGGAGAGACGACTGTTTAATAACACTTATAAGGACAGGCCAAGCTCCTATGCGTTATGAAACCCAAACAACTGTACCTATATATAGATATATAGATAGATATATTATACAAGAAGGGGGGGGGGGAAATAGGGGCGAGTTACCGCATATCTTACCTTGAAAGGAGTGGAGAGACGACTGACCTCCTCGTGGTATACCAAGGCGAGGTTGGGATGAGAAGCGGGAAAAAAAGAAATGTTCGGAAACATATGAGATTTCCCCCTTGAAGCGGATATAAGACTTCGAATGACTCTAATAATAAACGAAGCAAGTATACATATGAAATGGCTGCCTATAATGCAGTTCTTTTAATTTGATATAGAAAAATTGAATACCTTTATTCTAAATCCGGGGAAAAAGGTGTTCCCCCTTTTTTGGTCAACCCCACGAACGCGTTTTATAGAGTGACGGGGGGAAGAGAGTCGGAGTAGAAGTTTGGGGCGACTTTAATTTAGCGAATAACTCGACTAACCCACCCATTTATAAAAGTAATCTGTCCCTATTGTGTCTGTTTTGAAGGACATTAAGAATCTAAGAGTGTTTTTCGATCTGTCAGGAGGGTGAGGGGAGGATGAAAAGTTTTGACTCTACCAGTTATTGACGGTCGCGAAATAAAGTCCCACGCATTTGGACTCGTATTCTGAGTGTATGGGGGGGGGGGGGGATAGAAGTGGAGAAAAAAAGAAAGACGGACGAAAGATAAATATTACGAGAACAGAAAAGATTTGATTGGCCTTAGTATAATAAGTAAAAACCTGTTCCCCCATATACTGGACCTAGGCGACAACTTGCCCCAGACCAAACATATGGTTATTGAAACCTTTTTCCTTCTTACAGAACATAACCCGGGAATCGTATGATGGGGGTTTTCCATCCTGTCTCTCCGAATTTCGGGGATTACATTTATTGTGTATTATAGAGCCATTTCCCTGCTTGTCTGTTGAAATGTGATGTGTTTATTGCATCATTGACTCCATTTTATCATATTTAACATACAATACCTATACTTGTAATAAATTCATATTAGGGCAAACCTAATATATTAAATATATATATCGGTCGACTTCTTGAATTAAAACGTATAGTTCATCATACAAGTTTTGGCCCCTATAATGATGCGGTGGTAGTGGTGTCAAATGCTGACGTACACACGCACCACACACAACACAAGTGTGTCAGAGGAGGTGTTAGCCCCCTAGTGTGTCTGTCTGACCTAAAGAGCGAACGCGCAGTTCTCATCCACTATAAAGGAGTACCGCTGCGGCCACGGTACGGCGGGGGGCCACAGTGGTCCATAGATGCTAATCTCGGGCACGCGGGACTCGAACTAGGATCAGCGCATCGGTATACCTGGTACGTCTCTGTAATATTCAGCGGAGAAATACGTGAA